>JAPQNM010000837.1:35000-42500 GCA_029783475.1 Metacarcinus magister | reverse complement strand
CACACACACACACACACACACACACACACACACACACACACACACACACACTGGAAGAAAAACTAGACAAATATAGATACGGAGACAGGACCACACGAGTGTACTCGATTTCATACTTGGTAAAACTTGCACTCTTTTGGAACAGTTTCAAACCCTTTCCCGTAGTGAGTGGAAGGAGGGAGGCAGGGAGGGTGGACACACACACACACACACACACACACACACATACACACACAGCTGTAGTCCCTCATTCACCCTGACATTACGTCTCTCATGCTTGATATTTCCTCCACATACTGATTTTCTTTCCCTTTTTCTTCAATCCCTTTCCTTTCCTTTCTAATCCCATCCTTTAACCTCACCCTTTCCTTACCTTTTGCTCACTTTCCGACCTTTCTTTCTTCCCTTCCTCTACCTCCCCTCATCATTTCCCTCTACCCTCCTCCCTCCACCCTTCCCCCCCGCCACTCCACTACCCTGAGCCATATCCACATAAACAAAATTCCAGTGTAGTTGGCCGCCTGCCTAGTCTCAGCCAAAATAATAAGAAGGCGTGGAAAATGTCGAGTAAGAGAGCGTTTTGCATATCTTGAGGAAGACTCGACCCACCCCGCCGCACCCCAGGAAGCACCGCCGCCTGTCCCCTTCAATAGATTATCAAACAACAAAAGATGAGCGAGGTGGAAAGGCAGCAAAGACCACGAATACAAGTGTCATACGAGCAGAGTTCAAAAAGAATAACAAGTGTATTAATGCAGAGCAGGTGTGGCTGTAATGGCGGAGGGGAGGGTGGCGTGGTGTGGATATATATATATATATATATATATATATATATATATATATATATATATATATATATATATATATATATATATGCTAGATCCATGCTAGAGGTTGGAATTGGCAGGACTTTCATTATAACTTCTAATCCGGTGTGTGAAGTCAATCCTTAACCGGCTCGTGTGTGTGTGTGTGTGTGTGTGTGTGTGTGTGTGTGTGTGTGTGTGTGTGTGTGTCTGTGTGTGTGTGTGTGTGTAGAGCTACCTGTGTGTGTGCAGTTATTTTTTTGTAGTGGTCGTGTACATTTTTTTTTTCCTCTTTTTTGGTATTATCGGAAAATTATTCTGTGATCTCGATTTTTTGGGAAATGATTTGATACAGCTCTGAGTCCTCATTGTTTTGATATTTATGCATGGGCGGTTTCTTTGCATTTTCTCTGTCATTTCAATACACGTTCTGCTGGGACTCAGCTGCCTCTATAAAACTAGGTATTCAATATTTGCAAAACCATCTTTTTCTGAAGTTATATTTTGTTTCAGTCTGTGTGTGACTGTGACTGTGTGTGTGTGTGTGTGTGTGTGTGTGTGTGTGTGTGTGTGTGTGTGTGTGTGTATGTATGTGTGTTTTAGTCCTACGTTCCTCCCCCATAACTTGTCGGTAACCAAAGCACGTACGTACACACTCCCTAGTCTGTTCTTTCTCTGTTCCTTATTCAAATAGGATAATATTTCCCATCGAGGCTGGCCGTGAGCTGGGTACAACAATCTGTGGCTTATATGTCTCCCTGAAGTGTACCTCAGAGTGTAGGGGAAGTAACAAGTGGTAACTAAAGGTACACTTGAGAGAATCAGTTTAGTGCAAGAAAGTTTTTTTTTTTTTATTTGATATTGTGAATATATTTTACTATGTCTGAATATATTAGATAGTATGGAACAATTCTTATAAACAAACGTAGGAGGAGGAAGAGGAGGAGGAGGAGGAGGAGGAGCGGCGATGGTTCCCAATTGAGTTTGTTCTGAGAGTGTCTCCCACCACACTTTTTCTTTCGTTCTCTCTTTCTCTCATATAGTCTCAATTTATTCCTTCCTGCCTCCCTCACTTGTATATTTCCTTCTGTCACTCGTCCTTCAAGCAAGTGATGCGAGGTCAGGATTGGGAAAACTCAACATTTTTTTTCAACCCAAGTCGTCGCGAAATGTGGAACTGATTCTAACCATAGACTTTTCCATCCAAAACTTTTTTTCTTATATTTTTCGAGGCTTTTTCTGATTTCGAGCTGCTTTCCTAACTATTCCTCCTCCTCCTTCTCTTTCTCTTCTTCCTCCTCCTCCTCCTCCGCCTCCTCGTCCTCCTCCGCCTCCTCGTCCTCCTCCTCCTCCTCCTCCTCCTCCTCCTCCTCCTCCTCCTCCTCCTCCTCCGCCTCGTCTTACTTCCTCATCCTCCTTTCAATATTCCTCTTTTTTTTTCTCTCTCTCCTCCTCCTCCTCCTCCTCTCCTCCTCCTCCTCTCCTCCTCCTCCTCCTCCTCCTCCTCCTCCCACTGCCTGCCAGGACTCGTAATCGAATCCTCCCATACAAATAGGGAACGTCGGGAAAGTAAAGATACCAGTGTATTTGTATAAGCTTGATATCAGTAAGTGCACCGCCCTGCCACCCTGTCCCTCGGTGATGCGCAAAGAGAGAGAGATTGAAAAAATAGGGAATTATGTTCAGTGACTGGCTAGGAAATCCTCAATCATTCAGTAAGATTAAGCAAAGTTTATGGGATCTGAGAGTTAGTAAATGTAAGTCTGGATGTGGAAATAGACCTGAACCATCGATTCACAGAGATTAACATTGCTGATCGGGAAAGTCCTGCAGGAAAATTACAAGGAAGAGACTTGCTAAACTTTTGAAAGATAAAAAAAGAAGAAAAAAAGAAAAGATATGTTTCCGGTAACTGGTTAAGCTGCATCAACCTAACCACGAATACAAGTGTCATACGAGCAGAGTTCAAAAAGAATAACAAGTGTATTAATGCAGAGCAGGTGTGGCTGTAATGGCGGAGGGGAGGGTGGCGTGGTGTGGATATATATATATATATATATATATATATATATATATATATATATATATATATATATATATATATTGTTCAAAAACTACCTTAATATTCTCGTCATTTCGCACTCCTCTTTGTGTGTTGATAGGTGTCGGGTGGCCACACGGCCAATTGTACAAATGTAGGCTGATTCTGGATTTACTACTTTAAAGGTATGGTATTTATACTGCTGTAGATTGTTTATGGTTTATGTGACGGAAATGTGTGAACACTATATAGGGTTTAAATCGTTAATGAATAATACACCTGTAATCTGCATATATTTAGTTAGAGTACTTCTATAGGTCTGCCGATATATGTATATGAAATGTCAAGTATTCATGGAAGGGTTAGAGTTCTGACATAATTGGGTATACATGGGATGTACTCGAGATAGGTAATATTGCAGAGGTGTATGTCCAGAGTGTACTGGCAGAGGTGTACGTCCAGCACTCTACCGGTTAGGGATGTGTGAGAACCGGATTTGGAGCGCCAAGGTGTAAGTTACTGTACTGATTATGTCACATGCTCTTATATTCATGATGGATCTGGAAATGTTCTAGTTTGGATATGCTGTGCCTTATATATTTTTAGGATTACATTTGAGTCCATCTGTTTTAGTTTGGGGGCATGTTTTAACATGGTAATTTGTCCACAGGCTGAATGTTACTCAATAAAGTATTCATGTGGCACTTGGTGACTTTGCATCTCCCCGGTCCATACAATTCAGCACCTGCTACCCATGTCTGAAGGAACTTCGAGTGGACATTCTACACACCCCTGCTAGTCAAGATGGATGGAGCCAAGAGAGTGCGCACGTCCGAGAGGAGGAAGTTCAATCGTGCCCTCAAGTTGTTCGATGAGAGTGTGAAGCAAGACGACTCAACAGAGATTTTGAAGCCTGCATTTGATGAGGTCTGCAACACTTATAAAAGGTTAGAAAATGCTAATGATGATTTTATATCGTGTATGGATGAGTCTCATGATGATTATGATTCCCTATTAGCATCAGCTGAGGATTATATAAGTGAAGTGTATAGGTTGAAATGTAAGGCCCATTCTCAAGTACTCATGAAAATAGACAGTGAAAAGGGTAAGCAAAAAACAGACAACACAAAGTTTATAGTTAAGAAGCTTGAACCTCCTAAATTTGACGGACACATAAGACTGTACCCCACCTTCAGAAAGGACTTTGAAAGATTAATGATTAAGAACTATGGGGAGGATCCATATGTCCTTAAGCACTGTTTGTTAGGCGAAGCCTTGAAAGTGGTACATGGGGTTGATGATGATTGACAAATTTGGAAATGTAACAAAGGTAGTGGACTCTGTTTTGTGCGAGATAAGAGCTCTTAAGCCTGTGCCAGAAGGCAACAACAAAAAACTTGTGGAATTGGTAAATACTGTGGAGAGGGGATGGCTTGATCTGTGTAAATTAGATCTTAAATCAGAAATGAATAACACTACTGTAATTAGCCAAGTGGAAAAGCTCTTACCCCCAACATTGAAAAGGGAATGGGTTTTAAAAGCTAGTGAGTCCCAAAGTGAGAAGGAATTTGAAAAATTATTAGAATTTTTAGAAAAGGAAAGGAAGGTAATAGAGTATGTGCAGGAAGAAGTGAGGTCAAGTGCAACCACTGATAAGGTAGCAGTGCATAGTGTGACTCATGAGGATCATTATTATTCAGATAATTTGAGTGAAGCAATTAAGCAGTTAAGGGAAAACTAAGAGTCACAACAACGACAATTGAATGAATGTATTGTAAACATGAGCCAAATTGTTTCAAACTTATCAAGTCAAGCTAGAAGTAAACCCAAAGTGTCACCTAACATTAGTATTTGAACTCCTAAGTCCCTCACACTATATGATTGATGATTAAATAATTGAAACCATGGCGCTGCAACAACGTGGTCATATGGCGCCGAATTTTACTACTAATTTAAAGCTTCACTAACCCACAGTGGCGTGGGCCCCTCACTTGGTTCAGCCTATCAGTCGAGATAGTGTGCCGGGGTGTGGCGCTTGGAGCTACAAGTGAGAGTTGGGGAACCAGTGACGACCAGTGCCTCAAGAGCCTTCCCAAAAGAGGGAAGCGACTGCTCTCAAGTCAAAGGTACTACGCCTCCTGGTTCCCCCTACACCCCCTCACACTATATGACCTTCCTTCCTTTCCTCCCTTCTCTCCTTCACTTCCCTCAATTCTTTCTTCCTCCCTTCCTTCCACCCTTCTCCCTCAGTCTCCTAACTAACACACTACTGGTCTAACTAAATTCTACTAACTACCTACCTTCAATTTCTACTTATTAATGTAAAATAATCATGAATAATAACTCAAAAATTATACAAATATATATACGAAGATACTGGGGTGTAATTCAGGCCCTGTATACTACAAGGTAAATACAACTCGATGTTATATACACTAAAAACACATTAATTAATGTACAGTATTATTAGTAGTGTACAGTCTTAGGAACCATGACGAAGTCGCTTGACTGATTATTATTATTGTTATTATTGTTAGTTTGCAGTTTTTAGACATACTATGTACTTGACAAAGTCGCTTGACTGACAAATAGGATGACCTAGATAGGCCCTGGTGGCTTTTTGTCATCCTAACATGTTATGTTATGTTATGTTATGTTTAAAGGTTATAGATACAGGAATAAATACATTATATAATAACTAACTTTTAAAATAACTTCGTAGAAGGGAAGGAAGTTACGCGTTATCTAGGAAAAGTTTAGCTAAATACAACTATAGGTTATATACACTAAACACACATTAATTAAAAGTTATAGATACAGGAATAAACACATAATATAGTAACTAACCTTTAAAATAACTCCGTAGAAGGGAAGGAAGGTACGTGTTGTCTGTGGGAAAGAAAGTAAAGGTTTGATTGCAACGCTTGGATGTTGTTGTTGTTTAATGTTCTCCAGCACGGTGACTGGATGGGCTTGTAGGAGCCCCTCTAGAGACGAGCTAGGATCAACGCTTGGACTTTTCCTCCTTATATACAGATAAGATAATAATAATCTAATACGGTATTGGTACGTGTTCACTGCATGTCCTGCCTTTGGTGATTACTCAGAAGCTTGTTTAGTGCTGGTTTAATACTTGATCTAGTGGTAGTAGTGGTTAAAAGATGACAGCTGACAGGAATTGGACTTGTATTTGGTACTTACTATGGGCTCGTCTGTTGTTGTGGTGATTCTGTGACCTTGATATGATGTGCGTGCGTGTGTGTGTGTGTGTGTGTCTCTCTCTCTCTCTCTCTCTCTCTCTCTCTCTCTCTCTCTCTCTCTCTCTCTCTCTCTCTCTCTCTCTCTCTCTCTCTCTCTCTCTCTCTCTCTCTCTCTCTCAACAAGCTCTTACTCACTTTAATTCCTGGAAAGTGATCTGCCACAAGGGTTTATCTATGTAATAATATCTGATAATGTTGCGTCATTATGTCACCCGCCAAATACTAGATAAATGCACGGAACATCACCACAACCTGTATGTAGCCTTTGTAGATCTCGCAAAGGCTTTTAATACAGTTTCTTACAGTCATAACCTGTATGTAGACTTAATAGATCTCGCAAAGACTTTTAATACAGTGAATAAGACGTTGTTGTGGGAAGTGCTTAGAAAATTTGGCGGGTAATGTGGAGATAACATTAGCGTGTTCTCCCGAGGTTAAGGTCCACCGCGTATATTCCACAGGTTATAGTAGCCAAAAAACGACTAGAAATGTTATCATAGTTTTATTTATGGTCGTGTGTGTGTGTGTGTGTGTGTGGTGTAGTTACTAACTCATATCATCCTACACTCATCAAGTAATATAAACAAAATTAATCGTTAAGTTAAGTCCATGTTAGCATACGAGGGTTAAGATGCGCAGCTGAATTACACTTAAGGTATAGTTGCAAGGATAATCCAGTGGTATATAAGTGTATCTGTCTCCAGGCTTTGACCTGAGGAGTTCACCAGCTAATCGGAAGGCATACCTGACGCATTCAGACTCTCAGTAGTCAGTATAATTTGGCGCGCCTCTCCACAGTTTGTGCCGGGAAAACATATAGTACCATACTCAGTCGGTTAGTTATTTAGTTACTTAAGAACATAAGACCATAAGAATTGAGGAGACTGCAAGAGGCCAATTGATGACCTACACGAGGCAGTTCCTTGTCCCCCACCCTTGGAATAATCCAATAATTATCCATCCCACCCGTCATCCCTATCCATACTCTGATCCAACCGTCTTTTAAAGCTACCTATTGACTCGGCACCTACTACGTGTCTATCCAGCCTATTCCAATCGTTCACCAATCTGTTAGTGAACCAATACCTACCTATGTCTGTCCTGAATCTAAGTTTTTCTACCTTGTACCCATTTCCACATGTCCTATCCTGATTACTAATGTGTGCATGGGTGTGTATATGTATGTGTGCATGGGTATGGGTGTGTGTGTGTATGTATGTGTGCATACACATCAACTACTTTAGACAGTGGTATTAGTAGTGATATTATTAGTCAATTCGCTGATTATGATAAGATAGATAAGATTATTAGATCAGTCTAACGTACCTCACTTGCACACACACACACACACACACACACATCACAACTAGGTAAATACACACACACACACACA
>JAPQNM010000837.1:27500-32500 GCA_029783475.1 Metacarcinus magister | reverse complement strand
AGGACGTAGAGGAAGCCTAAATAAGCGTTAAGTTTAGCCGTCCGTTGCGGTATAGTGGCTTTACTAGCTGTTCTGAAGTGCCGTTCAAGCCTAAAAGCCTCCGGGATGGTTATAAGCGGTAGGAAGAGCATAACGCTATATTTAATCCCCCACACAGCGAATATAGTGTAAGGAGTAAACAGGAACACAGCGTACAGAACCTCAGAAGCTGTGGAACCAATTATAATAGCCAGCGTAACTATCCCAGCGCGTGTATCTGACTCCATATCCCTGGTGTTATTTGAATGTAAAATAGCCTCTGTATTCAGGGCCAATGGTATAGCGTACAGTATAGTGGCCCAGTGTACCTGTCCAACCTGTACCATGTAGGAGAAGAGTACAGTCATTGGTCCAAACTGTATCAGGATTAACACATCACCAAGAGCGATGTATTTAAACCCGACACCGCCAGTGTATAGGAAAGAGCTGGATAGGCCCCCAAAGTAAGCTAGTGCCAGGTGTTCCAGCCGGGCAGGCGTCATCATAGTGAAAATGACGAACCCTAGACACCCAGCCGAGTACAAAATCACACCTAACGTCACAATCTCATCCTTAGACAGCAGCTGGTCGACTAAGGTGCGGTCGTCACTCTTCTTGCTATCAATCCCTTTTATGTAATCAAAGTACGTGTTGACGACATTCCCGGCAGCGTGGACAGAGAGTGCCGTTAGTGCCGTGGTGAAGAGTGCCACTAGGCTGATTTCACCCGTAGCTTTCCCGGCCAAGGCACTCCCTAGTAAGACAGGCATCAAGGAGGCGCTGAATGACCAAGGGCGAAGGGCTAGGACATAGGCAGATAGCTTCATAAGGGCGGGTCCATGCTTGCCCTTAAACTCCTCCCTCTCCTCCTTCCCCATCCCGTTCCCAGTCATGTCCAGATGACCTCAAATGACCTGACCTGACCTGTGGAGGAAGGAAAGGAGGGGAGATTAATGTGTTTTTGTTGTTATTTATTTCTGCTTATGCTGTACGTACTCACTTGATCTGTTTGTATTTGTTATGACTTGGGGTGAAATTCAATTATTATTATTATTATTATTTTTGTTCTTGTTATTGCTAATGTTATTATTATTTTTGTTATTGTTATTATTATTATTATTATTATTATTATTATTATTATTACTCTTATATATATATATATGACAGTCACCTCGAAACACCTTCACACTTAATTATACATAAGAAAACACACAATTATTAGCTATGAGAAGGTAATTACTCTCTCTCTTAATTATACATAGGAAAAACACACAATTATTAGCTATCTGAGAAGGTAATTACTCTCACTCACTCTCTCTCTCTTAATTATCCACAAAAAAAGACAATTATTAGCTATCTTAATTATAACACACGATTATTAGCTATCTGAGGTTAGGTAAGTTAGGTTGTGAATCCCTTCTATCATTTTGGTCATCCTTCTCTGCACTCACTCTAACAATCCCAGTGGCGGTCCTGGGCATAGGCGGTAGAAGCAGCCACCTAGGGCGCCAGTTGTGGCAAGGGGCGACACAGCATGGTCAGTCAGCTGTAATACGACAATCAGTTAACAAGCAATGTTTACTAACAGACGCTAGCAAAAAGTGTCTCATAAAACCTAACTTATCCTAATTCTACACAATTTATGTGTTTGTTATTAAAATTAGGTAAGCAAGGGTGAAATACAGTTTGATATTATAGTAATCAGGAAAATATGACCAGATTCGTGTTCAGCATGACTGAAAACCTCATTGTACCAATTTTCATGAGATTCGGAGGTATGGAAATTTGCATGAAATTTTGTAGGGTACACCCTTAGAATTTTTTACATAAATCATATATTTTGAAATAACTCGAAATGTATGGGGTTTACGTAAAAAACGTATGGGATATAAAAGAAAGAACAGAAGACATTCGTTCTATTCAGCTATAGGAAATTGAAATTGGGAAGTAATTAAAGATGTAGCAGTGTAAAGTATTATGCAATAATATCTTTCACATAATTTTTATTTTCTTCATAAGTATTAGAGTTATTGGAAAAATGATGACTATATGAGATAGAAATGATCAAACTGCATAACTTTATATATATGCAATTTTCCTGTAGGACTAATATTTACGTAGTAAAATGAGAAAAAACTCCTTCGACCTCAATTCTGGTGGAATTTACGGGCCACAAAATGGAAAATACAAAATATTTTAGTAATGACAAATCTAATTCCAGATTCGTGATCAGCATGCTTGAGAACCCCTTGGTACCAATTTTCATGAGCTGTGTTGTTATATTAACAAAAACCCCTAATCTAACCTAACTAAAATACGTTTTCCCACCCCTTGGCTGAAATCATATTTTTTTCAATAACTCCAAAAGTATGAGGTTTACGTCAAAAATGTATAGAATAGTCAAGAAAGAGTAAAAGACGTGCATTCTATTGAGCTTTAGTAAAATGGAATTGGAATGTAAGTATAGTTAGTGGCGGTCCTGGGCATAGGCGGTATAGGCAGCTTCGTAGGGCGCCAGTTGTGGCAAGGGGCGACACAGCATGGTCAGTCAGCTGTAATACGACAATCAGTAACTTTTTATTAAGGCCTTAACAAGCAATGTTTACTAACAGACGCTAGCATAAAGTGTCTCATAAAATCTAACAAATCCGCTGCTTGCATTGACAAGGCTTAGCAAACAATGTTAGGTAACAACGGTTTTGTTACTGAATGTAGAGAAATTCCACTGAAGGGGGCGGGCACCTTTGCATGTTCTCGCCTAGGGCGCCAGAAATGCCAGGACCGCCACTGAACAATCCTATATCCATTCTATAATACGGTGACCAAAACTGTACTGCATAGTCGAGGTGAGGTCTGACTAACGCTAAATACAACTTCAAAATAACCTCAGCACTTCTACTTTCAACACTCCTACCAATGAACCCTAACACCCTAAACACCTTAAAACAACTAATGAAATATTGTAACCTGGTATCAATATATCAGATTAAATATACACTAAAACCTTACACTAGTTAGAGGAGAATCACCCAATAAGAGCCTCAAGCTAGTACGTAAATTAGCAATCACTTACCAAGCTAGCTGTGTGTCTACGTGTGTGTGTGTGTGTGTGTGTCTACGTGTGTGTGTGTGTGTGGTGCGACTAGCGTGGGTAAAGGGGCTGGCTAAGGGGCGTGGCGAACCCTTAGAAGGTTAAATAAAAGGAAGGGAAGGGAAGGGAAGGGAAGGAATGCAGAGGAAAGGTTAGAGAAGGAAAGAGAAGAGAAGGGAAAGGATGGAAAGGATAGGAAAGGAAAGGAAAATAAATGAAGAGAATAGAATGAAATAGAAGAAGAGAGAAAAGAGAAGAGAAGGAAGGAGAAGGGAGGGGAAGGGAAGAGAAGGCAAGGAAAAATAATATAAGAGAAGAGAAGGGGAAGAGGAGAGGGAAGGGAAGAGGAAGGGGAAGAGAAGAAAATTTACAGAAAGGAAGGTAAGCGAAGCGGTCAAAGGCATTTCCTCCCCACTACACACCTTTAATTAACTTTTACCTGTCCTTATATAGGCTTAATTACCTTACCTTAATGCATTACTAGACAGGAACAGCAGCACAGACAAGCACAGACAGGCACAGACAGAGGCTAGGTTGGTAGGAGGGAGAGTCTGTTCGTCTGTCTATCGGTCTGTCTGTTTATCTCACTCCTTGGAACATTTCTTTATTTTCATTGTTTTTATGGTTATTTATGTTGTTATTGTGATGATTATATAGGTGTGTGTATGGTGGTTTGTGTGTGTTAGTATGGTGTTTATAGTAGTTTTTATTAATGGTGTAATTCCGGTTTATCAATGTTAGGGTAAGATTGTACTCGGCGTGTAAACATTTGGGATAAGTAGCAACAAGATTTATTTACCGTGAATTTTATCTTACCTGGGGAGATTTATTTTCTCATTCATTTTATTCTTCATCTGATGTAAAAAAAAATCTACTTCTATTCTGAAACATATATTTGCAAATTGAAAGATGTAAACATTGATTCGTCTGATTTTTCACGTATATGTTGAGAAGGATTTTCGATTTTTGAGATAGAAATTTTACATTAGAATTGAGGTCCAATGAATTTTTGCCATTTTATTAATTAGATGGCAAAAATACATAAATACAAACGTGCGTCTCCTGCTCTTTCTGTATAATCTAATACCTTTTCCACGTAAATCCCATAATTTTCGAGTAATTAAATAAAAACATGATTTCTAGTAAAACCGTAAGGGGTACTCATGAAAAATTCGTAAAAACTTCTCCACCACCAGTTATAACGAAAATTTGTTTATAACGAATCTTGGGGTTATTGAACACGAATCTGGACTCAGTTATTTAATTAGTATAATATTAAACTTTGTATTGTGGATGTAGGTTATACTGAATAGCAATTGTCCTTTCAATCTCTGGGACATTTTGATGAGAGAGAGAGAGAGAGAGAGAGAGAGAGAGAGAGAGAGAGAGAGAGAGAGAGAGAGAGAGAGAGAGAGAGAGAGAGAGAGAGGGGGGGGGGCAACAAATAAAACACAAAATACTACTACAATTCCTTTATTGATGATGAACAAACCTTTCTATCCAAAAAAACACACATACACACACATACAAATTAGTAATCCAAGAAAAAAAAATATAATAAACAAATAATAGAAAAATATAATAACAATAATAATAAGAGCTGAGCAAATCCACACACACACACACACACACACACACACACACACACACACAGGTTAATCAAGCATAAAAGTACAAGCTTGTTTTCTACTTGACTTGTATTTCCATGAATCTACACACACACACACACACACACACACACACACCACACACACACACAGGTTATTTAAGCATAGTAGTTTAGGTTTGCTTTCTTCTTTGCTTGTACTTCCATAATAGCTTCCATGAAGTCTTCGTGGGTGACGGTGGTGGCTTGGCGACGCAAGGCAATCATACCCTGGGGAGGAGAGTG
>JAPQNM010000837.1:22500-25000 GCA_029783475.1 Metacarcinus magister | reverse complement strand
TTGGAGAAAAAGAGAAAAATAAAAGAAAGAAGACTGATATAAACTATAAGCAGGAAGATGAAAGAAAACAAATAAATAAATAAACAAATAAATAACATGAGCACAGTGACTAGTTAAAAAGAAAACAGAAAAGAGGAAAGTAAAAACAGTGGTGAAAATTGAAAGAGACGACAGAGGAGTGCCGTTGTAAAGACAAAACTCCTCCAACAACATCTGATCTGATCTGATCTGCTTGCTGCCTTTGTGCTTGCAGCTGAGTCTGAAGATGGGTCACTGAGGAACAGGAGAAGAGTGTGCTCACGCCAACTTTGTCAACACCATCGCCACGGTAAATCCTGCACCAAGGACCTTCACCTCATCTTCATTCATTACTTCACTCACTTTACCATTTCATTACACACATTCAGTTTTACAATTCGGTTGAAAATGATTTTTCCATTTCAAACTTTGATCGCGCTATGGTGCGCGGTGTCGTGCACCACGGCGCAAGGCACGCACCTAGAGAGGTGCGTCAAGGACAGGCAGGCGTTGCTGTCCCTCAGCGGCGCCAGCCTGGAGGACAAGGTCGCCCTCACAGCGAGGGTGACCAGGCTCGAGGACACTGTCCGAGCTGGACAGGAGGAGCTCCTGGAGGAGCGACTGGCAGGCCAGGGTGTACTCTCTGAGTTCACCCAACTGATGGACGCCCTCCGGGAGGTGCAGGAAAACTATGTTAGCCTGCACAAGGACCATGAGGTCCTACTGGCAGACCACTCTGGTCTGTTACAGGACTATAAAGTCCTTGCGGCAGACCACTCTGGTCTGTTACAAGACCATAACGTTCTGCTGGCAGACCACTCTGGTCTGTTACAGGACCATAACGTCCTACTGGCAGAGCGTAACTCTGTAGTAAAGGACAATATGGTCCTTCTGGCAGAACGTAATGCTGTCGTACAGGACTATAAAGTCCTTGCGGCAGAACATTCTGGTCTGTTACAGGACTACAAAGTCCTTGCCTCAAACCACTCTGGTTTGTTGCAGGACCATACAGTCCTACTGGCAGAGTGTAATGCTGTAGTAAAAGACAGCATGGTCCTAATGTCAGATCGTAATGGTCTGCAAGGTCTGATGCAGCACACCGAGGACAACCTTCGGGTTGTGCTGCAGGAAAAGGACAATGTAGCTGCAGCACTAAAGGGTCAAGAGGCGGAGAATGTCCAACTCAAAAGTCAGTTGAGTGAAGCTGCCAGCCAGATCAAGACCACCAGAGTTCAGTGGCTGGCGGAAAGATCCGATCTGATCCAGGAGCGGCAGGCATTCATGGCACACCTGCAGGACATAGACCGCCAGAAGGAACAGTGCCAACATGAACTGCACCAATGTGTAGAAAAAGAATACTCTGTTTCCCAAGAACTTCAAAAGGCAGCACATAATTTAACTCTCGTCCAGTTGGAGAAAGAAGAAATGGAACAAAATTACACAAAACTGGCGAGAGAATCTCAGCAAAGTGACCATAAATCAAACGACGAGATTGAATACCTAGCGGATAAGATAGAAGGAACAGAGGCAGATTGGAATGATATATGGAATGAAATTGAACAATTGAAGGAGGTTTTAAGGAGTACAGAATAACAACACAACACAACCGTAGCAACAACACCACCGCTCCGCTCCCAAGACCCGTCGTTTTTCAACCACAGATGCTCGCCTGGCAACAGCACACCTATGTTTGGCTGTTTTGCTGCTCTGCTCTGCTACAGGCTTTATAGGGTATCTGAGTGGTTTGTTGCTCCGTTGTTCGTACTGTGGTGGTTTTATTTATCTGCACCAGATGTTCTGCTCACTGCCTACCGGCCTTGTTCTGTTGCACCGGCGCCTTAGTGCCTGTGCAGCAGAACCTGTGCTACGGTCTAAGTGTGACAGCTATAGTCTCTGGCTGCTTTGTGGTGTTACGTGACAGCTGTACCTTGTTTGCTCACTGCCTACCGGCCTTGTTCTGTTGTACCGGCGCCTTAGTGCCTGTGCAGCAGAACCTGTGCTACGGTCTAAGTGTGACAGCTATAGTCTCTGGCTGCTTTGTGGTGTTACGTGACAGCTGTACCTTGTTTGCTCACTGCCTACCGGCCTTGTTCTGTTGTACCGGCGCCTTAGTGCCTGTGCAGCAGAACCTGTGCTACGGTCTAAGTGTGACAGCAAGTGTATATGTGAACATTTTACTCCCACTAATTTGGAAAAAAAAGAATTTAATAAGATTGGAAATAAAATTGTAACATTTATGAAATCTGCAAAGCAATATTATGAAAAATTACATAATGCTTCACAAATATCCATCAAAAAATTTCAGATAATAGACATTTGAATCATCGGCTTAAATATGTAAATATGTACACTTATACAGGTGTGTATGTAAAATAAATTATGCCATTCATTCTTTATTAAGCGTGTTTAGTACTTCCATATTCAATCTATAGCATCCTTATCCTCCCTACAACTATACGTCCACGCTTCCTGCACGTCATCT
>JAPQNM010000837.1:17500-20000 GCA_029783475.1 Metacarcinus magister | reverse complement strand
AAATAAATAATGACAATACAAATAAATAATGATAATAAAAATAAATAATGATAAAAAATAAATAATGATGATAAAAATAAATAACAATGATAAAAATTAATATTAATGATAAAAATTAATATTAATGATAAAAATAAATATTAATGATGAAATAAATGTTAATGATAAAAATAAATATTAATGATAAAAATAAATATTAATGATAAAAATAAATAATAATGATGAAAATAAATATTAATGATAAAAATAAATATTAATGATGATAATAAATAATAATGATGAAAATAAATATTAATGATAAAAATAAATATTAATGATAAAAATAAATATTAATGATAAAAATAAATAATAATGATAAAAATAAATAATAATGATAAAAATAAATAATAATGATAAAAAATAAATGATAAAAATAAATAATGATGATAAAAATAAATAATGATAAAAATAAATAATGACAATAAATGATAAAAAATAAATAATGATGACAAAAATAAATAATAATGATAAAAATAAATATTGATGATAAAAATAAATATTGATGAAAATAAATATTGATGATCAAAATAAACATTGATGATAAAAATAAATATTGATGATAAAAATAAATATTAATGATAAAAATAAATATTAATGATAAAAATAAATATTAATGATAAAAATAAATATTAATGATAAAAAATAAATATTAATGATAAAATTAAATATTAATGATAAAAATAAATATTAATGATAAAAGTAAATAATAATGATAAAAATAAATAATAATGATAAAAATAAATAATAATGATTAAAATAAATAATAACGATAAAAATAAATAATAACAATCAAAATAAATAATAACGATCAAAATAAATAATGACGATAAAAATAAATAATGATGATAAAAATAAATAATGATAATAAAAATAAATAATGATGATAAAAATAAATAATGATGGGAATAAATATTGATGATAAAAATAAATATTGATGATAAAAATAAATATTGATAAAAATAAATATTAATGATAAAAAATAAATAATAATGATAAAAATAAATATTAATGATAAAAATAAATTTTAATGATAAAAATAAATATTAATGATAAAAATAAATAATAATGATAAAAATAAATAATGATAAAAATAAATAATAATGATAAAAATAAATATTAATGAAAAAAATAGATATTAATGATAAAAATAAATATTAATGCTAAAAATAAATGTTAATGATAAAATAAATATTAATGATAAAAATAAATATTAATGATAGAAATAAATATTAATGATAAAAATAAATATTAATGATAAAAATAAATATTAATGATAAAAATAAATAATAATGATAAAAATAAATATTAATAAAAATAAATATTAATGATAAAAAAATAAATAATAATGATAAAAAATAAATATTTGATAAAAATAAATTTTAATGATAAAAATAAATAATGATAAAAATAAATATTAATGATAAAAATAAATATTAATGATAAAAATAATATTAATGATAAAAATAAATATTAATGATCAAAATAAATATTAATGATACAAATAAATAATAATAATACAAATAAATAATAATGATTAATAAATAATAATGATACAAATAAATATTAATGATACAAATAAATATTAATGATAAAAATAAATATTAATGATAAAAATAAATATTAATGATAAAAATAAATATTAATGATAAAATAAATATTAATGATAAAAATAAATATTAATGATAGAAATAAATATTAATGATAAAAATAAATATTAATGATAAAAATAAATATTAATGATATAAAATAAATAATAATGATATAAAATAAATAATAATGATAAAAATAAATATTAATGATAAAAATAAATATTAATGATAATAATAAATATTAAAGATAAAATTAAAGATTAATGATAAAAATAAATATTAATGATAAAATAAATATTAATGATAAAAATAAATATTAATGATAGAAATAAATATTAATGATAAAAATAAATATTAATGATAAAAATAAATATTAATGATAAAAATAAATAATAATGATATAAAATAAATAATAATGATAAAAATAAATATTAATGATAAAAATAAATATTAATGATAATAATAAATATTAAAGATAAAATTAAATATTAATGATAAAAATAAGTATTAAGGATATAATTAAATATTAAGGATAAAAATAAATATTAATGATAAAAATAAATATTAATGATAAAAATATATATTAATGATAAAAGATAAATATTAATGATATAAATAAATAATAATGATAAAAATAAATATTAATGATAAAAATAAATATTAATGTTAAAAATAAATATCAATGATGAAAAAAATAATAATGATAAAAATCAATATTAATGATAAAAAATAAATATTAATGATAAAAATAAATATTAATGATAAAAATAAATATTAATGATAAAAATAAATATTAATGATAGAAATAAATATTGATGATGAAAATAAATATTAATGATAAAAATATATAATAATGATAAAAATAAATATTG
>JAPQNM010000837.1:0-10000 GCA_029783475.1 Metacarcinus magister | reverse complement strand
TGTAGATAGATAGATATAAATAGATGTAGATATTGATAGATAGATGTAGATATAGATAGATAGATAGATATAAATAGTGAAGTGAAACCAGCTTTATCAAGAGTGTGGTTTTATTGCACAAACAAATGTCATATCGTGCATCAATCCTTAGTTTTACAATCCGTAAACTAACGTAGCTAATAGAAAATAAAGTTTAGAAGTTTTATACTGTTCCGATAACATTAAGTAAAGCTACAATACACATCTGACATGATTAACATATATCCTTGTATAGAAAAACACTAATACAGTACAAAGCTGCCTGACACCAACCTGTTTGTCCAACCTCCTTGTCCCCCACCCTTGGAATAATCCAATAATTATCCATCCCACCCGTCATCCCTATCCATACTCTGATCCAACCGTCTTTTAAAGCTACCTATTGACTCGGCACCTACTACGTGTCTATCCAGCCTATTCCAATCGTTCACCAATCTGTTAGTGAACCAATACCTACCTATGTCTGTCCTGAATCTAAGTTTTTCTACCTTGTACCCATTTCCACATGTCCTATCCTGATTACTAATGTGTGCATGGGTGTGTATATGTATGTGTGCATGGGTATGGGTGTGTGTGTGTGTATGTATGTGTGCATACACATCAACTACTTTAGACAGTGGTATTAGTAGTGATATTATTAGTCAATTCGCTGATTATGATAAGATAGATAAGATTATTAGATCAGTCTAACGTACCTCACTTGCACACACACACACACACACACACATCACAACTAGGTAAATACACACACACACACATTACAACTAGGTAAATATACACACACACACACACACACACATTACTAGGTAAATACACACACAGACACATACACACATTACAACTAGGTAAATACACACACACTAAATAAACAATTAAACCCTAATTCATGTAGTTATTATCTAAGTTCCGTTTGGTTGATTAAGATTGAATAAATGAATGAATTAACATGATCTAGAAATATATAACTTGTTTTGTGAATTAATACGAATCATTACCATTTTAATTATTATTGTATTATTAGGTAGAGAAAAAAGCTTTATTTAGACCGGTCACATTTTATTATCACCACCACCACCACCACCATCATCATCATCATCATCATCATCATCATCATTATCATCATTACTGAACCCAAAAATGCAATTATGGAGTAAAATAAACATAAATTAAAGTAAATTATGATTGATCAATTAACTTATAGTAGAATTAATCTAGTTTTGAGTTATAAATGTGTAAAACTTTATAATAATAGACGATAAGTTATGGACAACAGACATAACTCAAAAATAAAAGTTGAATTAATTGATAATGATTTACAGTTGAAGAAGAAAAAAATATATATAGAGAGAAATAAATAAAGTTGATTTTTATTAGAGAAAAAATGAAAGATTAACATTACCTTAACTTTTTTTCTTCTTAAATACTACTCATATATTTAACACACACACACACACACACACACACACACACACACGCACACGCACACACACACACAAACATATATACCCCAAAAAATCTGGTAAAATCCAAACTTAATTCAATTTGAGACACGACTTCTTAACATATAACTGAGAGATAACAATATACATACATACATACATACATACATACATACATACATACATACATACATAAACAAAAGATGGATTTGCTGATATCATACGTACATATACATACATAGCAAATTACATACATAGGATTATTTTACTTGTATAGAGGGAGATAAAGATATGTTTGTGCGTGATACGAACTTGGTTGAGAGAGGAGAGAGAGAGAGAGAGAGAGAGAGAGAGAGAGAGAATAATGATTTTTTATATTACCCATTCACTGTATCTATCTATCTGTCTGTCTATCTATACCCATAACATTCTTCAATATTTGTCTATCTCTCTCCCTGTTCTATCATTCTCACTGAAAAGATATTAAACAATGTCATTATCTTTATATACAAATAATTATACTGATACCCCAACTAACAGTAAAAAAAAAATTAAATAAATAAATAAATAAATAAATTATAATAATAATAAATCAAATACAAAATTAAGTTATAAATAATAATTATGAGCTATAGAGAGACTGACCGTATCTTTTAAACAGCTTGTCATTAATAAATATAAAACTGAACCTAATATTTCAAGTACATAAGAAGATAAGAATACAAGAATACAAGGAAGGGAAGGGAAGGGAAAGGAAGGAAAGGGAAAGTAAAGGAAGGGAAGGGAAGGTAAGGTTAGGTTAAGTTAGGTGTATGAGTAGGTACAGTTGCACTTAAATCCATATCAAAATACAAAATGAGTTAGGTTAAGTTAAGTTAGTTTGTATACAATAAGAAGATTAGATAAGAGGGAGTATATATATAGCAATGTATGTTTCTGTCATATCAACACAGCCTTTATAAATGTAGTTAATAATAATAATAATAATAATAATAATAAATACAATAGTAATAATAGACAGAGTTAGACAGACGGCAGTATAGAATGGCTAGACAGACAGACAGACAGACATAGAATAAACATATGCTTCATTTCATTTCATTTCATCAAACTACAGACACGATACACGATATAATAATGAAAATAAAAAAGAATAATTGACCTCAAAATATTCCGATACATTGAAAAAAAAAGGCCGTTAATTATAACATTTAATGATTGATAAATATGAAAGATAATCAAAATATTCCGATACATTGAAAAAAGCCGTGAATTATAATATATTAAATACTTATAAATGATTAATAAGTACCATAGATGGGTCCACACAGTGTAGAGGAAGCTTGTAAGAATAGATTATAGTAAATTAGATTA
The DNA here is from genome assembly GCA_029783475.1 of Metacarcinus magister. Taxonomy (NCBI): domain Eukaryota; kingdom Metazoa; phylum Arthropoda; class Malacostraca; order Decapoda; family Cancridae; genus Metacarcinus; species Metacarcinus magister. The sequence continues at coordinate 7,148 of JAPQNM010000837.1, read as the reverse complement.
GAGTAGATTAGCGTAGAGTAGAGTAGAATACATACAACACACTGGTGGTGGAAGATCACAAAATCACACACACACACACACACACACACACACACACACACACACACACACACACACACACACACGCACACACACACGCACACACACACGCACACACACACGCACACACGCACACACGCACACACACACACAACAACAACAATCTAAACTAACCTAACTTAACCTAATACATTACTAGCTGTTCTGAAGTGCCGTTCAAGCCTAAAAGCCTCCGGGATGGTTATAAGCGGTAGGAAGAGCATAACGCTATATTTAATCCCCCACACAGCGAATATAGTGTAAGGAGTAAACAGGAACACAGCGTACAGAACCTCAGAAGCTGTGGAACCAATTATAATAGCCAGCGTAACTATCCCAGCGCGTGTATCTGACTCCATATCCCTGGTGTTATTTGAATGTAAAATAGCCTCTGTATTCAGGGCCAATGGTATAGCGTACAGTATAGTGGCCCAGTGTACCTGTCCAACCTGTACCATGTAGGAGAAGAGTACAGTCATTGGTCCAAACTGTATCAGGATTAACACATCACCAAGAGCGATGTATTTAAACCCGACACCGCCAGTGTATAGGAAAGAGCTGGATAGGCCCCCAAAGTAAGCTAGTGCCAGGTGTTCCAGCCGGGCAGGCGTCATCATAGTGAAAATGACGAACCCTAGACACCCAGCCGAGTACAAAATCACACCTAACGTCACAATCTCATCCTTAGACAGCAGCTGGTCGACTAAGGTGCGGTCGTCACTCTTCTTGCTATCAATCCCTTTTATGTAATCAAAGTACGTGTTGACGACATTCCCGGCAGCGTGGACAGAGAGTGCCGTTAGTGCCGTGGTGAAGAGTGCCACTAGGCTGATTTCACCCGTAGCTTTCCCGGCCAAGGCACTCCCTAGTAAGACAGGCATCAAGGAGGCGCTGAATGACCAAGGGCGAAGGGCTAGGACATAGGCAGATAGCTTCATAAGGGCGGGTCCATGCTTGCCCTTAAACTCCTCCCTCTCCTCCTTCCCCATCCCGTTCCCAGTCATGTCCAGATGACCTCAAATGACCTGACCTGACCTGTGGAGGAAGGAAAGGAGGGGAGATTAATGTGTTTTTGTTGTTATTTATTTCTGCTTATGCTGTACGTACTCACTTGATCTGTTTGTATTTGTTATGACTTGGGGTGAAATTCAATTATTATTATTATTATTATTTTTGTTCTTGTTATTGCTAATGTTATTATTATTTTTGTTATTGTTATTATTATTATTATTATTATTATTATTATTATTACTCTTATATATATATATATATATATATATATATATATATATATATATATATATATATATATATATATATGACAGTCACCTCGAAACACCTTCACACTTAATTATACATAAGAAAACACACAATTATTAGCTATGAGAAGGTAATTACTCTCTCTCTTAATTATACATAGGAAAAACACACAATTATTAGCTATCTGAGAAGGTAATTACTCTCACTCACTCTCTCTCTTAATTATCCACAAAAAAAGACAATTATTAGCTATCTTAATTATAACACACGATTATTAGCTATCTGAGGTTAGGTAAGTTAGGTTGTGAATCCCTTCTATCATTTTGGTCATCCTTCTCTGCACTCACTCTAACAATCCCAGTGGCGGTCCTGGGCATAGGCGGTAGAAGCAGCCACCTAGGGCGCCAGTTGTGGCAAGGGGCGACACAGCATGGTCAGTCAGCTGTAATACGACAATCAGTTAACAAGCAATGTTTACTAACAGACGCTAGCAAAAAGTGTCTCATAAAACCTAACTTATCCTAATTCTACACAATTTATGTGTTTGTTATTAAAATTAGGTAAGCAAGGGTGAAATACAGTTTGATATTATAGTAATCAGGAAAATATGACCAGATTCGTGTTCAGCATGACTGAAAACCTCATTGTACCAATTTTCATGAGATTCGGAGGTATGGAAATTTGCATGAAATTTTGTAGGGTACACCCTTAGAATTTTTTACATAAATCATATATTTTGAAATAACTCGAAATGTATGGGGTTTACGTAAAAAACGTATGGGATATAAAAGAAAGAACAGAAGACATTCGTTCTATTCAGCTATAGGAAATTGAAATTGGGAAGTAATTAAAGATGTAGCAGTGTAAAGTATTATGCAATAATATCTTTCACATAATTTTAATTTTCTTCATAAGTATTAGAGTTATTGGAAAAATGATGACTATATGAGATAGAAATGATCAAACTGCATAACTTTATATATATGCAATTTTCCTGTAGGACTAATATTTACGTAGTAAAATGAGAAAAAACTCCTTCGACCTCAATTCTGGTGGAATTTACGGGCCACAAAATGGAAAATACAAAATATTTTAGTAATGACAAATCTAATTCCAGATTCGTGATCAGCATGCTTGAGACCCCTTTGGTACCAATTTTCATGAGCTGTGTTGTTATATTAACAAAAACCCCTAATCTAACCTAACTAAAATACGTTTTCCCACCCCTTGGCTGAAATCATATTTTTTTCAATAACTCCAAAAGTATGAGGTTTACGTCAAAAATGTATAGAATAGTCAAGAAAGAGTAAAAGACGTGCATTCTATTGAGCTTTAGTAAAATGGAATTGGAATGTAAGTATAGTTAGTGGCGGTCCTGGGCATAGGCGGTATAGGCAGCTTCGTAGGGCGCCAGTTGTGGCAAGGGGCGACACAGCATGGTCAGTCAGCTGTAATACGACAATCAGTAACTTTTTATTAAGGCCTTAACAAGCAATGTTTACTAACAGACGCTAGCATAAAGTGTCTCATAAAATCTAACAAATCCGCTGCTTGCATTGACAAGGCTTAGCAAACAATGTTAGGTAACAACGGTTTTGTTACTGAATGTAGAGAAATTCCACTGAAGGGGGCGGGCACCTTTGCATGTTCCCGTCTAGGGCGCCAGAAATGCCAGGACCGCCACTGAACAATCCTATATCCATTCTATAATACGGTGACCAAAACTGTACTGCATAGTCGAGGTGAGGTCTGACTAACGCTAAATACAACTTCAAAATAACCTCAGCACTTCTACTTTCAACACTCCTACCAATGAACCCTAACACCCTAAACACCTTAAAACAACTAATGAAATATTGTAACCTGGTATCAATATATCAGATTAAATATACACTAAAACCTTACACTAGTTAGAGGAGAATCACCCAATAAGAGCCTCAAGCTAGTACGTAAATTAGCAATCACTTACCAAGCTAGCTGTGTGTCTACGTGTGTGTGTGTGTGTGTGTGTGTCTACGTGTGTGTGTGTGTGTGTGGTGCGACTAGCGTGGGTAAAGGGGCTGGCTAAGGGGCGTGGCGAACCCTTAGAAGGTTAAATAAAAGGAAGGGAAGGGAAGGGAAGGAATGCAGAGGAAAGGTTAGAGAAGGAAAGAGAAGAGAAGGGAAAGGATGGAAAGGATAGGAAAGGAAAGGAAAATAAATGAAGAGAATAGAATGAAATAGAAGAAGAGAGAAAAGAGAAGAGAAGGAAGGAGAAGGGAGGGGAAGGGAAGAGAAGGCAAGGAAAAATAATATAAGAGAAGAGAAGGGGAAAGAGGAGAGGGAAGGGAAGAGGAAGGGGAAGAGAAGAAAATTTACAGAAAGGAAGGTAAGCGAAGCGGTCAAAGGCATTTCCTCCCCACTACACACCTTTAATTAACTTTTACCTGTCCTTATATAGGCTTAATTACCTTACCTTAATGCATTACTAGACAGGAACAGCAGCACAGACAAGCACAGACAGGCACAGACAGAGGCTAGGTTGGTAGGAGGGAGAGTCTGTTCGTCTGTCTATCGGTCTGTCTGTTTATCTCACTCCTTGGAACATTTCTTTATTTTCATTGTTTTTATGGTTATTTATGTTGTTATTGTGATGATTATATAGGTGTGTGTATGGTGGTTTGTGTGTGTTAGTATGGTGTTTATAGTAGTTTTTATTAATGGTGTAATTCCGGTTTATCAATGTTAGGGTAAGATTGTACTCGGCGTGTAAACATTTGGGATAAGTAGCAACAAGATTTATTTACCGTGAATTTGATCTTACCTGGGGAGATTTATTTTCTCATTCATTTTATTCTTCATCTGATGTAAAAAAAAATCTACTTCTATTCTGAAACTTATATTTGCAAATTGAAAGATGTAAACATTGATTCGTCTGATTTTTCACGTATATGTTGAGAAGGATTTTCGATTTTTGAGATAGAAATTTTACATTAGAATTGAGGTCCAATGAATTTTTGCCATTTTATTAATTAGATGGCAAAAATACATAAATACAAACGTGCGTCTCCTGCTCTTTCTGTATAATCTAATACCTTTTCCACGTAAATCCCATAATTTTCGAGTAATTAAATAAAAACATGATTTCTAGTAAACCGTAAGGGGTACTCATGAAAAATTCGTAAAAACTTCTCCACCACCAGTTATAACGAAAATTTGTTTATAAAGAATCTTGGGGTTATTGAACACGAATCTGGACTCAGTTATTTAATTAGTATAATATTAAACTTTGTATTGTGGATGTAGGTTATACTGAATAGCAATTGTCCTTTCAATCTCTGGGACATTTTGATGAGAGAGAGAGAGAGAGAGAGAGAGAGAGAGAGAGAGAGAGAGAGAGAGAGAGAGAGAGAGAGAGAGAGAGAGAGAGAGAGAGAGAGAGAGCAACAAATAAAACACAAAATACTACTACAATTCCTTTATTGATGATGAACAAACCTTTACTATCCAAAAAAACACACATACACACACATACAAATTAGTAATCCAAGAAAAAAAAATATAATAAACAAATAATAGAAAAATATAATAACAATAATAATAAGAGCTGAGCAAATCCACACACACACACACACACACACACACACACACACACACACACACACACACACACACACACACACACACAGGTTAATCAAGCATAAAAGTACAAGCTTGTTTTCTACTTGACTTGTATTTCCATGAATCTACACACACACACACACACACACACACACATTCCACACACACACACACACACAGGTTATTTAAGCATAGTAGTTTAGGTTTGCTTTCTTCTTTGCTTGTACTTCCATAATAGCTTCCATGAAGTCTTCGTGGGTGACGGTGGTGGCTTGGCGACGCAAGGCAATCATACCCTGGGGAGGAGAGTGAGGTTAGGTGAGGGAAGGGAAGGGAAGGGGAGGGGAGGGAAGGGAAGGGAAGGGAAGGGAAGGGAAGGGAAGGGAAGGGAAGAGAAGAGAAGAGAAGAGAAGAGAAGAGAAGAGAAGGATTAATGCAAGGAAGAAATGGTGAATTCAGAAAGAGAGAGGAGAGAGAGAGAGACAATAAGTAGGAATAACATGACAAAGTACATAAATTGGATACAAATGATTATAGAAACAGAATAACACACATACACACACACTCCCCTCCACACACACACACACACACACACAGACAACCCTCCCCCCACACACACACACATACACACACACAAACACTTACCGCCTCCACACACACAGCCTTGCACTGAGCGCCGTTCAAATCATCCGTAGACCTCGCTAGCTCTTCAAAGTTAACGCAAGATGCAACACTTATTCACTCAACATTAAGGTAAAGAAATTCTGAATGAACTTGATTACCACCATTGTTGTGGTGGTGGTGTGTGTGTGTTGAGCCTCGCCCAGTGCGAGCGGTTCAACTACCGCACCGCCACCGCGGACCAGATGGAGGCCCGCATTGCTCTCACCTCCGGCTCAGGATGGAAAGCAGCGAGCGGCGCTTCCAGGAGCAAATGCTCAGGATAGACGCAGTCCTGCGCAAGGAACTGAACACCCTCCCAGTGGGTAACGCTACCACTGTGGAGGACGAGGACCCAGTGTGTGACCCTGTAAAGGTCACCACTGTGGAGGACGATGAACCAGTGTGTGACGCTGTAAAGGTCACCACTGTGGAGGATGATGAATATTTATTATACCACCATCAATGAATTCGAGCAAGAGGTTATATTATAGCTTTGTTTGTTTGTTTGATTATTTATCTGTTTTTTTGTGTGTCTGTTTATCTATTTGTTTGTCGGTATGCTAGCAACTTCCTGACAACACATGCATTGCAATCTGTGATCCCTTGCTTTATATTTTGACTGCATGTAATGTTGAAAGGTCAAGGTCATAGGTAAAGGACAGGAAATGTTCAATTCGCCATTAATATTCCTGTTATACGTTGTCTTGGGCGACACTAAAGAGAAACTCACCGACGACCTACAACACTTTCAAAAAGTCATCATTTGGTCACAACGTAACACCTCTTCACAACACTTCACAACCATAACCACCCACCCAAAGTACCCTGTCCATTAACTTTCTAATTGTTAATGTCAGCAGACTTTCCTGACAATCTCGGAGCAGTGAGAGGAAGTGGAAGATTTCTAAAAGATATATCAGTATATGAAATAGAATAAAGATATCATACATACTGCAATGATATTACAAAGATTGACAATTACTGGAGCACCAACGAAGAAAAAACACAAGCGCTCCATCAAAGGCAAGAGGACACAATAGTCTTCAACAAAGGACTGACAACAATTACTGAACATCTTGAACATTTTAGTTTATACACTTTTAATAACAATATATATATATATATATATATATATATATATATATATATATATATATATACACACATACACAATTTATATGTTTAACCTCTCAATATAGTGAAGTATGTATGTAGATCTAGGCAGGAATAGTGTTTATCTGCCACACATTGAAGTAAGTGTTCGGTCTTGTTTACAGCAAACTCTTAGAACAGCTTTTTCCCCCCCCGAGTACAAGGTCATAATTAGCCTGAAGGTAAGCACGGCAGGTAGAGACAAGCATCCACCTGTGATACAAGTGATTAAGGCAAGGTGATTACAGGTACACATGACCCTTGCTGGTTAAACTTTAGGCCGTTTAAAAGGTGCGTCTTAGTAGGTGATCCTCCTTCTTCCCCTGATTGAGAGAGAGATTAAGAGAGGGATTAAGAGAGAGAGAGAGAGGGAGAGAGGGATTAAGAGAGAGAGA
>JAPQNM010000820.1:0-12459 GCA_029783475.1 Metacarcinus magister | reverse complement strand
GGTCAGGGCAGAGCGGGGCTGAGGTGTTGTTGGTGCGAGTCCTGAATCCAGTTTGAGCGACAGTAAGTAAGTAAGTTGCTATCGTGCCCCTTTGAAAAAGGGACACACGGGCTAGCTATGAGCCCGTCAGAGTAGACGTTTTAATATAGATGGCATTTAATAAGGTGGTGGGTACCTTTTCCCTACAGCTGCAAGAATAGACAGCTCTGACTGGTTTATTATTTCTGCAGCTGTTTCGAGTCTTAGAGGGAGGGGGGCACGGATGTGTCTGCGCAGGTCAGAGGTCACAGGGCACCGGAGGACATAGTGGAGCAGGGGTTCCTCTGTTGCCGTGAGGCAGTGGTCACACGTGTCCGGCAGGGTGTTGAGGATCTGGGCGCGGCACAGGTAACCTAGCCTTAGTCTCTGTATGGTCCTCGCGATGGTGGGGCTGAGGCCATAGAGAATAGCAGGCTGGCGCTGGGTAACATTGTTATACCATCTAGCGGAGGAGGAGCCCAACGCTAGTGCATTATCGAAGATGGCCCTGGTCTTCTCATGTGCTGCTGTTTTAAACGCAGATTTTAAAGAGCTAGCGCTGATGGCGGGGGAGTGGGCTCCGCTGACCCGCCCTGGGCCCATGGGGTCCAATTCACCACCCCGTCACCGACGGTCACTGATGAGACGACCGTCACGGCGTCGTGTTCCTCCCATCTACCACACATCACACCAAACATGTCCATTCATTCATAGGAGCATCATTCCAGTAACCAAGGCTGATGGCGGGGGAGTGGGCTCCGCGGACCCGCCCTGGGTCCCGTGGGATCCATTTCACCACCCCGTCACCGACGGTACTGACGAGACGACCGTTCCACGGCGTCATGCTCTTCTCATCACCCCACTCACTTCCAACACGATAAATCACTGCACTATAGGGCGGGAATGTATTCACACAATGTATACACATAACCACATAAAGACACCATACACACATGTTCAGACACAGACATTACTGTAAATAACACATAACACACACACAAACTGTATATATTGTATTATATAACATTACATTAATATTATTCTCTTATAAATCTTGCTGTCACGGGCAACCCAAAACCAAAACCATTAACTAAAATGTAAACACAATACAACGCCCAACTAACGTAATAATCATCTCTATGCTTTACGGCACACGCCCGCATCTCCCGCGTGCGGAGGTGCGCCGTATCGCTTTACCTTGTCTTACCATCTCCATACGCGTTGTATTGTGTCTTGCTCCAAAAATAATGTAACCAAATTTTCTTATTTTCTAATAATATATAAAAAGATAAATATTTCTCAATATTATATGTAAAATATGTAAACTGACACTGTATACCCCATATAACCAAATGAAAAATGTTACTTAATCAATAAAGGGGGGGCGTCCTGCTGGCTCAATTACACTGTGGTTGGGGGTCCATTGCGGCGCCGGTGGGCTGGGGTTTCGGCGTCTGTCTCTCGCGTAACTTCCAATGCGGGAGGTGAGTTCTGGTGCTGGGGACATGTTGCTGCCAGACTGGTGGGGGGGACGAGACTTGCTGATCTTCACTTTGCCACCCGTGCCTCCAGACTGTGATGCATACTACCAAAATTCAAACAAAAATCAATAAGCACCTGGGTAAAGCCCCAGTGACTTTTTTCTTCTCTTAAAACTCACTTCCTCACCCACCTATTCTTCCTTCTGTCCCCACTTCCCCCTCTCACTAGTCTATATACATTATTATTCGCGTCATTCCACTCGTAGATCGTGTAGCAGCAGCCCCAGCGAGCTACGCGTCTAGAGACGCGCGCTCATTGGTCGAGCGGTGCGCTCGCTTCTCTCCCCCGATCCGGCTACTGGTATATATACTGAAAAGTTTTCCCTAAAAAGATCTATTCAAGACTACGTTTTCTTTGTTACCTCCTAGGGGATACTAAACACCCCCCCAACACATACAAACAAAAAAATCTAATGACACCACCTGATAGGCGTGATCAAATTATATCAGTATTTCTTCTGTCAAACTAATCGTTAACATTGGGTTCCTTATAATAACTCGAGAACTATGATGATGATGATGATGATGATGATGATGATGATGAGGAGGAGGAGGTTTTTTTTTCTCTTTTCTTTCCCTTTCACTTTCGTTCTCACACACGCACGACGAAGCGAGTTGGAAAATGGCGGGCGGGCGGGAGGGCGAGCGGCCGGCCGGGCGGCAGGAGCTTGCTTCGTTCTGACCAATCACAAGCCAGGGTTTCAGCTCATGGGGTAGAGAGAATCTGTATATATAGTCCGAGTAGTTCGAGCCGCGCGAGTTTTCACCCAGCCCCCCAGAGAGAGCACCTCCTCCCCGCTCTCTCGCTGGTCCACGTGCGGTCGAGTTCTCTCCCGCCATGGCCACTCCCAAGAGGCCCCCTGAGTACCCCGCCGACGACGACGGCTTCATCCCTGTGCGGAGGAAGCGTCAAAGGCGGAGGGATGCCCCTGAACCCCCTGCTGCTCAGGGCACTCCATCTTTTTGGAGGATCGCTGAGCACAAGAACCACGACAACCCATACTCGGTCATCAGGTGGCTGGAGGATGAGCTCAAGATCCTTCTCAAGGTGGAAGTCTCCCGCACGGGAGACTTTTTCATCAGAGGAGCGGACTGGGGCCACGCCACCACACTGCAGGAGGTAGCAGCCGGACAGCCGCGAGGCATCGTCCTGCTGCCGAAGGAGGTCACGCGTAAGTGTGTCCTTCAGGGTTACCCCACCGCCCTGCCCTTGGACCCGGTGAAGGAGCACCCTGCTGTTTTAACAGCTGAGCGGTGCACCCACAACGCCGGACATGGACGTCGCCTCCCCACCCGCCAAGTTCTGCTGACGCTGCGGGGACCTGTTCCCGCCTCGCTCGACCTTGGCTGCTTCGGGAGGTTCGACTGCAGGAAGTTCATTCCTGAGCCCGTCCGCTGCTTCCGGTGCCAGGCGTTCGGTCACTACCAACGCCAGTGCAGCCGGGAGAAGGACCTGTGTGGAGTCTGCAGTGGGGACCACCCCTCAAGGGACTGCATCCGGCGCCTTCGCGGTGACGGTGTAAGGCCCTCCCCGTGCTGTCCCAACTGTGGTGACAGGCACCACGCCTGGAACCGCCGCTGCCCTGTACGACTCCAGAGGATCACTGGCGAACCACCACGGCTTCAACAGGTCGCCAGGAACCCATCACGGCAACGCGAGGCGAAGCCTCGCATACCACTACCACCGCAGCCTGCACCGCCTCCCACTCCCAGTGGTCAGCCGACGCCAGGGAGAAGTAGGCGACGCAAAAGAAAGATGAGGAGGAAGACAGCCCGGCAGGATCCACCACTCCCCCAGGAGGGGGAGGAGTCCAGCCGACCCCCCGTGAAGAAGACGTCTGCTGCCGGTGTGCCGCCTCCCCAGGTGGCTACCCCAACCAGTACGGACGTCGTAGAGAACACTTTCACCTTCAGTGAGGCGGACTTGATCCGCTTCCTGACCAACTACGCCTACCTGTACGAGCAGGAGCAGTGGGCCAAGCAGGAGCGGAGCTCGCACGAGCCAGCGCTGTCTGTAGCGCGGCGCGTGATTAGAGCCGACATGCGCCTTCCTGGGCTACTCCCTGTCGACAGGCCACTGCAATGCATGCCTCGATTCCCAGGCTACAATGAACTCGCGTGGATCAACTACGACGACATGGAGGACGACGACAGTTAGGTGGACAACAGCCCTCCAACCGTTTAAAAGAAAAATCAGCCACGGGTGGCTCACCATAAGCCGCTTTGTATACCAATAATTATTATTGTATTTATGTATTGTTATTATTATTGTAAATTTTCATGTTTATTTTTTTTGTATATGTTATGTTTCTGGTATCAATAAACTTTAAACAACAACATCGAGCCGCGCGGCACACTCACTCACTCCTGCTGCTCCTCCTCCTCTGTTCGCTATGGCTCGTACAAAGCAGACAGCTCGCAAGTCCACCGGTGGGAAGGCCCCTCGTAAGCAACTTGCTACGAAGGCGGCTCGCAAGTCCGCGCCTGCCACCGGAGGTGTCAAGAAGCCCCACCGTTACAGGCCGGGCACTGTGGCTCTCCGTGAAATCCGCCGTTACCAGAAGAGCACTGAACTGCTCATCAGGAAGTTGCCCTTCCAACGTTTGGTGCGCGAGATTGCTCAGGATTTCAAGACTGATCTCCGTTTCCAGTCCTCGGCTGTCATGGCTCTGCAGGAGGCCTCCGAGGCTTACCTTGTGGGTCTTTTTGAGGACACAAACCTTTGCGCTATCCACGCCAAGCGCGTCACTATCATGCCAAAGGACATCCAGCTTGCTCGTCGCATGGTGTTTTTGCTTGTTTTGTATGTTTTTTGCTTGTTGTGTGTGTTGTGTTGTGAGGTGGTTTCTTGCACTGTGACGTGATACGTCACCAGGAGTCGATCGAATCACATACTCCATGCTCTCCCACCTTGGGGCTGTGGGTGCAGGCTCGCTGCTTCAGCTCTGCAATGCTTCGTTGCAGGCTGGTGCCTTGCCTGTATCCTGGAAGGAGGCTGTTATCACTCCTATCCCCAAGCCGGGGGAGCCGGGTGCTGTGAGACCGATCTCTCTCCTCAGCTGTGTCGGTAAGGTTACAGAGCGGCTGGTCCTTGAGCGGCTGCGGTGGCAGGCGGGCGAGTTCCATCCACATCTCTTCGCCTTTCAACACCGAAGGAACACCACCTCCTGCCTAATGACCCTACTACACGCCCTCCGCAAACGCTCCGGCCTCGTCGTCTTTCTCGATCTTGAGAAAGCCTTCGAGCTGGCGGACCCTCTTGCTATGCTTGAGGCCTTGGCAGCTAAGGGGGTCAAAGGGCGTCTTCTAAAGTGGGTCGCAGACTTCCTCACGGCACGCACTGCCAGGGTGCGTTTCCAGGGTCGTCTGTCCACCGCACGCCGGCACACACTGGGGACCCCACAGGGTAGCTGCATCAGCCCGTTCATTTTTAACACGCTGATGGAACGGCTACTGGAGACCTCCTACGGGCGTGACTCCCTCCTCCTGGCTTACGCTGATGACCTCGCGCTCTTCTTACCAAAAGCTAACTACCAGGAGCAGGCTCATCAGGCCGTGAGCCTTCTGCACCAGCGTTGCGTCTCTCTGGGGCTTAAAATCAACCCCGAAAAGACGCGCTACATGACCTTTGGTCTCTCGCCTCTCACGCGACCAGTAGCACTAGACGGCACACCTGTCCAGCGCACCATCAGGCACAAGTACCTAGGTGTCTTTTTTGACCCAGGCCTCTCCTTCAAACACCAGGTAAACCACATTCGTGAAAGATCAGAGGCTAGACTGCGGGTGCTCCGATTCCTATCTGGATACGGCCCCGCACGGGCTGGAGCTTCACAACAGGTGCTGCGCACGTTTTACGTGATGGGTGTCCGCTCTGTGCTAGACTACAGCGCCCCCTATCTCCCAGGACTCTCTGACACCTCCTTCAAGTCCCTCGAGATTATGCAGAACAAAGCATTACGCTCCATTCTCGGGGCACCTCGATGGACTTCCATTGCCACCATGAGGGAAGAGTGCAGGCTACCAACAGTCAGAGCGCACATTCAAGCACGCACCTGCAGTGCCATGATGGCGTTCCAACGCCGCTGGCCACACAGCCGTCTCAGTCGTGCTTTCCTGCACGCATTCAACAGACCCCCTGCTGCTCGCCCTGACCGTGACTGGGTGCACGCTGCTGCCGACGCGGCTCGCCTCCTAGGTGTTGGAGACGTGGTGCGATGTGGTCCTGATCTCCCCGTTCCTGACCACCCACTCCCTCCCCCATGGATCCCACCACCTTTCACGGTGACCACCTTCACCTGCAGCAGGCCCAAGCAGCTGCTACCCGCTCTCCTCCGCCAAGAAGCACTCCACCTTGTAGCCTCTTGCACCTCTCCGACTGCCCGCCACTACTTCACTGATGGGTCCGTGACTAGTGGGGGTGCAGCCGGTTCTGCTTTCATCTGTGGCGACACCACCGTCGGCCGACGCATCCCCCACTACGCAACAGCGTTCCAGGCAGAGCTTGCTGCCATCTTACTTGCTCTGTCACACGCCCATGAGACGCTTGGGGGTAATGAGCATCCAGACCTCCACTTATTCACTGACTCGGTCTCCGCTCTCCAGTCACTGCAACAATACAGGCCACGAGACAACTTCGAGCTGCTGTCCGCCATATACCACCAGATGGCCCTCCTCCACCGGGACGGAGCTAACATTCACCTCCACTGGGTCCCAGGCCATGTGGGCGTGGCAGGCAACGAACGAGCAGACACGGCTGCCAGACTTGCCGGAGCCGGGAATGAAATAGAGCTGGAATTCCCCCGCAGCGCTAGCTCTTTAAAATCTGCGTTTAAAACAGCAGCACATGAGAAGACCAGGGCCATCTTCGATAATGCACTAGCGTTGGGCTCCTCCTCCGCTAGATGGTATAACAATGTTACCCAGCGCCAGCCTGCTATTCTCTATGGCCTCAGCCCCACCATCGCGAGGACCATACAGAGACTAAGGCTAGGTTACCTGTGCCGCGCCCAGATCCTCAACACCCTGCCGGACACGTGTGACCACTGCCTCACGGCAACAGAGGAACCCCTGCTCCACTATGTCCTCCGGTGCCCTGTGACCTCTGACCTGCGCAGACACATCCGTGCCCCCCTCCCTCTAAGACTCGAAACAGCTGCAGAAATAATAAACCAGTCAGAGCTGTCTATTCTTGCAGCTGTAGGGAAAAGGTACCCACCACCTTATTAAATGCCATCTATATTAAAACGTCTACTCTGACGGGCTCATAGCTAGCCCGTGTGTCCCTTTTTCAAAGGGGCACGATAGCAACTTACTTACTTACTGTCGCTCAAATTCATGTGCAACTTCCTGGACAACAGAAAGGCGAAAATTAACTTCGGAAATGAATTCAGTAAAGACATAAATCTTCTAAGTGGTGTCCCTCAGGGAAGCGTATTATCACCAACACTATACACACTATTTACCAACGACCTACCCTTACCTGAATATGGCTGCTTAGACACCATGTACGCCGATGATGTGACCCAAGTAATAACATCACCAAGTAAATCGAAGCTAATGATTAAAGTAAAGGTAGAACGCGAAATTGAAAGAATAAGTAAATTTGAGAGAAAATGGAAAATTAAAACCAGTGAAGAAAAATTTAAGATAATTCCTATAGCACAACTAAAAACAAAGAAAATCAACGTAAATGGCAAGGAAATTGAAACTAGTAAAGCAGGAAAGCTTCTCGGGTTAAATATAACATCACATGGATTTGTTAGTCACTTAAGAAAAATAATAAATAAAGGAAATGGAATTCTATCACAATTAAGAAGATTTAGCAATTTAACCCCGAAAATAAAAACAACGTTAATTAAAACTCTTTTAATACCGGTAATAACATACCCTTCAATACCAATTTGCATGGCCTCTCAATCTCAAAAAAGAAAAATGCAAACTATCTTAAATAAAGCATTGAGATTCATTCACTGCAATGAACAAGATCAACTGAATTCTTTTGACCTACACATTAAATATAACATCACTCCCTTAAATATAATTAACTACCATAGAGCGCTAAACACTTGGGAAACCATAAAAATAAGTGAAAATGACCAGTACAATATGCTTATAACTCCACACAATAATACACACACATGGTTCCCAAAAAGTAGCAAAATCATTACGATGGAAACACCACAAGCGATCATCACATAAAGTAACACAGTCCACAGTCCTAAACCTCAAATATCATCCTTTCCAACTAAATGGTACTTCTCGAAGAGATTTATATCTCTCTTAAGTGTTAGGGAGGAAACCATCTCACTCTATAGGGCAATTCCAATCCCCGAAAACTCTCACTTCCTTTCAATACTAACTAAACTAATTTTTACTTTATCTAATATATTCCTAATAATATAATTAATACCTCCAATAAATTAATAATTTACTAACATTCAACAAACTATCTATAAATATTACTGAGACTGAGTAAAGAAACTATCTATTTACATTAAATAAATGTAAAATATGCACTAATAGTCAGCCGCAGCATCACGCAGCTTATTTCTTTGGGAACTTAGTTGTGTTACTTTTGTGGGAGTCTGTCTCACGCTAAGTTACACACAGTGGAAAAGCACTATAATGCACTCTCTTTCTCGCACTGTGAGACAGGAAAATTCCCACAAAGTCTGTACTGTAGGGCAAGATGTTTTTGTATGTATGAGAGTGCATGTTTTGCATACAAAAGCCGCACTGAACAAAGGGAGTGGCAACTGGTAAAGAAAAGAACCAGACATCAAATAAACAACACACACAACACCGACATAAAGCAAACAACACTGACTCTTCCCCTGCAGTACAACAAAGAAAATACGAAGAACGACCACTCTCCTCCACCCATGGAAAACGAAACACCATGCACAAAAACGAACAACATCCCGAAAATTCTGGTGCCTTACACGGTAGGCTTCGAGTCAGCGCTTCACCTGGCAATGTGGTCAAGCCCACACTCTATCTCTCTTTTACTTTCTTTCACCCCCTCTCTTCCCACCCACTTTCTCTTTAGCTAGCTGCCTTCCTTTTCTTCACCCAAGCTCAAATTCATTCTGGATTCAGCAGCTGGACCGACAACACCTCAACCGCCCAGCTCCTGCCACCACAAACACTCTGCTCCTACCACCATACAGCGAGAAACAGAGTCAAGTTGCTTTCTGGACTTAGTCTCCAGCCGGCTCCTCGGGTGTTCTGGCACCTTAGTGGCTGAACACATCTGGGAGTGACGGGAGAGACAGCAGAGAGCCGGTAGCTCGTGTTGGTGTCTGCTCTGCTTCCACAACAGCCTTCGCTACATTCAGGCTGCAAACCTCACTTGTGTACAGGGACGCTCCCTCTTGGTTGAGTGTCCGCCCTTGTGTCGGTTTTTCTTCTTTTTTCGCCTCTAGTGACCCCCTGTTAGACTGGTACGAAGCCGAACCCCGCGGACTCTGGCGAAGGCCAGGGTCACAACGGGAGCCCTCAGAGTGGCTGGTTATAGGAAGGCCAGGGGTGAGGTAAAACTCTGATAGGAATAGGCAAGCCCTTCCGAGGGCAGCGGCACCTGCACCCTTCGACGCCTTTTAGGAGGCGGGGGAGCGTTACGGCTGTCGCTGTAGGTACTTTAGCTGTGTTCCTGCTCCTTGAGCAGTCTTGTTTGTTAGTGTTTTATTAGTTTAGTTTATTTATTAGTTTTATTAGTTTGTTGGGTTTTTGGGTTTTTCTCATCCAACATGAAAAATGGCAAGGGTCAAAATAAAACATCAAAACCCTAGCACTCGTACCCGGAATCAGCTGTTATCAATTCTCTCCACCAACTCTATATATGTCTTCAGGATCATAGACATACCGGACGGATTCGTGGTACTGACTAGGAGCGATGAGGACCAAGATAAGATCTTCGACGGAAAATGCGCAGAGGAGCTGGATAAGGAAAACTTCAAGCCAATCCTGCCCATGGAACTTCAAGCAAAGCGCAACATCCTTGCATTTAACGTCGGAGACGTCATATACTCAAATACAGAACTAGCCATAGAGGAGGAATTACTGTCACTTAATGAATGGATCGTTGGGGGAATTGAAAACATTTACAAGTTCCCAAAATCCAAAATCATTAAAATAACATTCAAAAATGCTGCAAGCTCTAAAAAAGCCTCCTGCCACGGACTCCTTGCTTTCAACATGAGCATCCCGCCACATAATATAAAAATAGAGGAATTTATTAACATCAATATTTGCTACAGGTGTTACAAGCTTGACGATCACACCTCAAAAAACTGCCCCAAAGGACCTGAATACAAAGCATGCTCTGAGTGTGCAAGTACCAATCACACATGGAAAGAATGTTCCTCTGAAACAAAAAAGTGCCTAAACTGTTACGAGGGACACAGAACCCTAGCGAATAAGTGTCCTCTCAGGAAAAAAATTAGGCAGGAAAAAGTCAAGGAAAATAATGAAAAAAAATCCCAGAAATACAGCCAGGCAGCAGCCACAACAATTCCAAGCCATAATCATAACACATTTTTCAACTTAGAAAAGGAAACTGGCATTAAAATCCTAACTTGCATGATACACGCGCATCTAGTCAACGCCTCAAACCCCGGTTCTTATGGAAAAACAATGGAGGAACTTCTGAAGGACAACAATCTCCCTGCAGTGAAACTGCCTAGTAATCCACCATCAGCACAGATTCTACAGATCACCACGGGGATGAAGGATACAGAGGAGAAACGGGACAAAGCTCAACAGCAGGACAATGAATCAGATAACGAAGAGGTTGACGTAGAAGCCGACGAAATGGAAGAAATGCCCCCCTTGGAAGAAACAATAGAAAACACAAAAAAGTCTCAGCAAACTAAGGTCAAGGCTAGTGAGCTGGGATTAGAAATCCTCTCAAAAAGAAGCACTGGTTGGACGGAGCACCTCACAAATAAGAAAATCAATAAACACATCGATAGCGGACTATACAAGTGGACATACACAAACGAACTATACGAAGAAGATGAAATTAGAAATGCCCTGAACCATGAAGAAATAGATCTAGTCAATTGTTTTACCTTAGTTGAAGACCAAGTATTTAATAAGCTAAGAAACGGGCTGATAAAAGACCATACTCCTCCAGTATTAAAAGGAAAGAAACAAAGGAAGGCCTCCGTTTAAAAAATCTCACTTTCACTAACATGGACACTCTCAAAGTTATACAGCATAACACCCTCAACTGGAGAAACCGTAGCCAAGAACTGACCAATACTTTCCTACACCTACAACCACACATAATCCTCATAAATAGTCACGGAGTTAGGGAAGGAGAAACACTGAAAATCAGAGGATACAAGACCCACATTAAAAACCAAACCAACGATATACATGATGGAACAGCGATCCTCATAAAAGATGGCATACTTCACAAAGTATACGACGATTTTACGTCTGACCTACTGGCTGTAGAATTAGAAACTTCAACAGGCAAAGCGATCATCTCGACTCTTTATCAACCACCAAGAAGACCTTTCATCCCAATCCCAGACTTTTACAATATATTTAGCAGAAATTGCCCAGTATACTTTATAGGAGATTTGAACGCCAATCACCCAACCCTGGGATATACACATACAAACAACAACGGCAGACAGATCAACAACCTGATTCACAAACACCTATTCCAACATCTCGGACCACATTTTCCAACGTTCACGGCTCGCAACAATGCAACCACACCTGACATCATCTTATCCAACCACAAAGTCTACCACAACACCCACACGATCCAGGGACCCTTGAGCACAAGCGATCATATTCCCATAATATTCACTATATCCACCAAGCCCATCGAAATAGAAGTGCCACCAAGACCTCGCTTTAATAGAGCCAACTGGAATTTATTTCAAGAAGATATAAGCCGAAAACTGGAAATACAAATAACTCAACCACATAGAAATCTTGAAGAAATAGATGAAGACATAGACTACTGGTATGGCACTATCAATAAGGCAGTAAAAGACAACATACCAGCTACACACACAAAACCTTTGCCTCATCCACCGCACAGCAATTCAATACAAGAGCTTGAAATACAATTCAGCATCATTAAAAGACAAGCTGAAATACATGGCTGGACGCAGGATACTCTTAGACAACACAAACACCTTAGACAATCTCTTCAAGAAAGACTAATAACAGAAAGCAACAACTTCTGGAGGAAAACAATGACCAACATCGCAGGCCAGTACAGCAACCCGGAAAAATTCTGGAAAAAAATCAATAACCTCATGGGAAGCGAGAACAAAGAACAACACTATTTAATAGACGAAAACAACACCAGAATACAAACTCCAGAGGGAAAAGAAATGTTGCATAGGGAGATCTTGAAAGAAGTGTTCAATGCAGAATTTGAGGAAGATGACCCGGACACTGAGGAGCACTTCCTAGATGTGCGACAATATCTAGACCAAAACATAGACAGAATAACTCCACACGAAGCACCTGACACTACCAGACTCAACCATCACAACCCTCTACTAACACCAATAAAAACAGAAGACATAACGACAATCATAAATAACATGCAGAAAACTTGTCCTGGATCCAGCGGCATTAACAAAACAATATTACAGAAAATACCACCAATAGCGATCATTAGACTTAAGGATATCCTAAATTCTGCCCTTTCAGCCGGATACTTCCCCGACAAATGGAAAATCGCCACACTAAAGCTAATACCAAAAGCAGGCAAGGACGCAACAAAAGCATTAAACTACCGCCCAATTTCCCTTTTGGAAGTTCCAGGAAAAATATTTGAAAGGATTCTAAACAAAAGGTTAAGGAGATTCCTAGAAGACAACAACTTATACAATGAAAACCAATATGGTTTCAGACAAGGACGAGG
>JAPQNM010000819.1:77500-95309 GCA_029783475.1 Metacarcinus magister | reverse complement strand
TACTTGACGCAGTGAGTCTTGCCACGCGAGGCACAGATGGCACTGGTGTACACTGGTCAGCGATGGACAGCACAACACCTGCTGATAGGGAATGGTTTTATAACCTCCAACCTAATGGCTGCATAGAACATGGATTGTAGTGTAATGAGGAACACTTAAACTCTAACTAGTGTTCATGTTTAAAAAGGATAACTTGTTTGAAAGGTAATTATACTTTTTGCGTTATGCCCTAATACTACCACATAGCCATTGCCACGTGTCAATGATTAAATGAATAAAATGAATGAAGGAACTGAACCATTATCTAACACACACCAACTTTAGCAAGAAGAACATTACATTAGTGAGTGTTGTAAACTTTGATTGTAATCCTGAATATTTCACACCAGTAATCAAAGCCAATGAAGCTTCAGTAAACAAATGATTCTGACATGGAATGATACTCAATGTTGTACCATCGCCAACATATTGATTTGTTTATATATTAATCTATTTATTTAACCTTAACAAGATGAGGCGATACAAAAATGGATGTACATAGCAATGAAAAAAAATATAGCTCCTTGTGTGATTGTCTCCTCAGGTGTGTGTGTGTGTGTGGTGTGTGTGTGTGTGTGTGTGTGTGTGTGTGTGTGTGGTGTGTGTGTGTATTTTTACGGCTAGTTGGTATTTAACCGTATCGAGGCAGGGCATCATTATTCGGCTGCTCGCATATCTATATTTATCGGCGGCAACTTGTTCTTAGAAATATGTGTGTGTGTGTGTATGATGGGTGTAAAGAGAGTGGATTGGTGGGTGGGTATAGTTGTGTGTGTGGTGCTGTATTCATTTTGTTGTTTTATATAGTCATGCTTCTACGGAATGTATAGTCATCTTCAGGGAAACCCGTCCACAGCAAAGCATGTGTCATATAATCATGTTTCTAAGATCGTGAAAAGGCATTTTTTCCACACTGTGACGATTTGTAATTAAAATGAACGAACCAGAATATAATCATATTATTAAACTCGGAAAGCTGCAGCCATCCACATCTTCTTGTGTAAAAATATAAAAAAAGGGCGGCAAACGTGCATATATCACGTTATCAATGTTGTGGAGAGAGAAAGAGAGAGAGGAGAGAGGAGAGAGAGAGAGAGAGGTAGAGAGAGAGAGAGAGAGAGGAGAGAGAGAGATGTGGTGTGTGTGTGTGTGTGTGTGTCTGATTGCATTCAGCTCCTCTATACGATTAGAGTAACAGAATGGCATCCTGGAATGGTAACGAGTCAGGATAGACAACAAAACTAGAACTGGAAGATGAGAAAGAAGTTCTGTCTTGGAGATACCTGTGAATAGCACAGGCAACAGCTAATAGTCAGATGAGTGGTGAGAGTGGCGCAGCAGAGCTATGAGATGATCAGATTATTCTATAACTAACGAAGGAAGAATACAGTGATTGCTTGTTTCATTCACCTCACGCTGTTCTAAAGTCCGAAAGACGTATACTGACGCATATAGACCTTGATATGCAATCAATCCGTATTGTGTGTAACTGATCCGAATTGAAACGCAGTCGATCCGTATCGAATGTATTTGAGTCTGACAACAATCCACATGACCGCCGACTGAGTTCCGCCCGTCAGCGCCGCTGTATGATACCTTGTGGCGGATTGGTGCGGCCCCAAGCGGTGATATAGTGACATTGTCTCGATTGCATTTGCATACTTGTCTATGGCTCGTTGGGTTGGCGACATGTTGGACTGCTTCGTATCCTGCCTGCACATGGTGGAACGTTGGAGGATTCCTTTTACATATGTGGCACAAACAACGCAATCTGTCCGTGAACGCTCCGTAGTGGCTCCTTAATAGCTCTGTATTTGCTGTAACAGTTCCATAAATAAAACGCAGCTATCAGTAACAGGTCCGCAATTGGAATGCCTCTATCTGTAACGCAACCCTAAGTAATCCGTATCTATCCGTATTTCAAACGTATCTCTGCGTAACAGAACCGCCATGCACATGGCGGTTCAGGGAAGTTCATTGTGCTCCGTATTAAACCGTTAACATTCAATCAGCAGTGAAACGTATCGCTGAACCGCGTATGTGTGATCCCAGCCTACAGAACAAGTGTGGATTAGAAAAAGAAAGAAAAAACAGATGACGGAAATGGTTGAAGGGAAGTTTAATATGATATGTAAGGTGAGATATGAAAATGGGAGGGTAAGAAGCGAAGGGACATGAGGGGGAGGGTAAGAGAGATGTAAGGTGTGGTACCAGAGGGTGAAAAGCCGTAGTCCTACAAACCATTGGTTCTGAATCCACGATATTCGCTGACCACTTTTCAATCTTTGATATCACCGCCGAGTGGCCAAAGACTAACCAATTGCTGCCATAACTGTCCTCAGACGGGACTTACAACGTTATATGCATCTGAGGCTGTAGCACGATTAGCCTCGCACGTTCTCAACATATTCAAGAGATAACGTAAACATTTGAGGCGTCACTATAAAAATCTGATACCTATGCCAAAATAACAGGCGAGACAAGTCATCTGTGCCTCCTTAGCCTACTGCGCCAACAGTTAATATATAGAGAAAAAAATTTACTCGCACAAAAACTTTATAGTTCTCCTTTAATGTTTCTATTTTTTAGTAGAGATGAGTTAAGACAAAGCGAAAACCGTTACTGTAAGTTGGTTTCTTACTGAAGGGTAATCGAGTCCAGTATATGATACCTACAAGCTTACGTCGACAGTATTATGTGACTGGTGGTTTTAATATCTCCTCTCTCTCATCTCTCTCTCTCTCTCTCTCTCTCTCTCTCTCAAGTCATGCAATTTAGTATTTTTTTTTATTATATCAAAGAAGAAACTTATCCGAGTAATTTGTATATTACATAAATTTTTTTTTAAACTAGTAATTCACTGGACGATGACTACAGAAAATAACTCACGCTATTGACTTATCTCCTTCCTTGTCCATACAGATTATTAGGTTATCACACACAAAAACTCGAACACACGTTTCACCCACTTATCTAATATTATTGGTATTCCAATGACCAGAAGGGAGACACCAGACAGACAGACCAAAAGACCTCAGCATATACCACACAATAAATACACACACACACTGAGACAGAGGAGTAAAAACAATGAGTTGGAGGCATCCTCCCCCATACTACAACGCACACACACGACACGCACACGCGCACGACACACACGCACACACGACACACGGCGCGCACACACACATACCAGAACAAGGAGCAACAATGGATTATACCACCCAACACGATGCTGAGGTTTAGGTAAGGTAGCTCTCTAGCCTCAACCACCACACTATCACCCTTCTTCATCCCTAGATCCTGGTGGTGCATCCCTCATCGCATCACACACAGTCGATTACTCAGGATAATCTCAAGCCCGAAAAGGCGTTCATATCGCGGCGGCGAAGGAGATTGGTCATCATTACTCAGATGTCTTCCCGTGAGGGTAATAAGAAAAGTTTTGATGCGTTTTCAGTGTGTGTGTGTGTGTGGTGTGTAGTGTGTGTGTGGTGTGTGTGTGGTAGGTGTGTGTTGTGTGTGTTCTGATGTGTGTGTGTCTAGTGTGTGTGTGTGTCGCGTTTGTTTATGTATATGGAGTGATGTCAAATATAACTTTGAATATGTCAGTTAGAAGCACGCTGAAAAAAAAGTTCATGCAAGCATATTCCTGTTTACATCGTGGCTTTAGCGCACACAGCGCAGCAGTGGGCATTTTCCCCTTAGTGTACCTTTAATACCTCACCCAGAAGCGTACACTTGATATTGAATCACTAAGCATAACTTTAACGACAGAAGCGTACACTGAATATTGTAATCACGTCTTAGGTCACTTTAAACTCAAACGCACTACCCTGCACACAGCATCACGCACGGCTAATAATCCCAGTGTTTATGCAAGGGAGAGAGAACAATCACTATATACAGAGCAGCACATCCCTATAAACATTACTTGATTCGTTAATACATGATACGTTTACAGAAGACCCGCAGAATTCATACGTCCTCCCTATATCCTTACCTACCTGCCGTCTAGGAGTCAGGTAATGTGGGCGATAACAAGGAGTCTGCTTCACGCTCACCTCATCTACCCAAGGATAAACTGGACTACGGCAATGCTGTCCCCGTATAGCTGATAGATCTGACCTCAAAGAAAAGCAATGTCCACAGACACAGAGAGAGAGAGGCGAGAGAGAGACGAGAGAGCAGAGAGAGAGAGAGAAGAGAGAGAGAGAGGATAGAGAGAGAGAGACGAGAGAGAGAGAGCGAGAAGAGAGAGAGAGCGGAGAGTAGAGAGAGAGCAGAGAGATACGCTCAGACGACAGACAGACTGAGAGAAGAGAGAGAGAAAAAAAATACTACGATAAAAATACATTGGGTTGGTAGTCTTCCAACACTCCACTTACATAATTCACTATCGCAAGTCATTCTCACTTAGAATAAAGCACGAAGTCCCTCATTCAGGCACCATCCACTCCTTCCCGCTCTCGCCCCTCCTCCTCCCCGCTCCCCAGGCACATTAGGGTAGCCTGGACGTTTCCGGAATTAAGATAATTTAATATGAATTATCTCCGGTAATTTGTCATCGTCCAAACATGCACGAGTAAAACTTTAGATTCAGTATAACGTTTTCTCTCTCTCTCCTCTCATCTCGTCTCTCTCTCTCTCTCTCTCATCCCTCTCATCCTCCCCTCAAGCTCTCTCTGATCTCTCCTCTCAATCGGCTCATCTTCATCTCTCTCTCCATATCGTCTCATCCCTCTCCATCTCTCTCCCTCCCTCTCGTCTCATCACTCCTCATCTCTACTCTCTCTCATCTCTCTCTCTGTGTGTGTGTGTGTGTCGGGTATATTCGAGTGTCTGCCACGAGAAAAGCTACAACACTATAAATTCTTGTTACTCTACGACAACCTGCAAACTTTGATGCCACACATGCAGATAGTAAGTACGAAAACACGTAACACACAAGCTGCACATACTCATATGAAAAAAGAATGAGGCAGCAACACACAACACACACACACACACACACACCACACACACACACACACACACATACACACACACACAACACACACACACACACACACACACACACACACACACACCACACACACACAGATGGGAAACTCCAATTATTGCAGCCTTCATATCATTTGTGTATACTTGCAATAGGTCCGAGTATTGTGATGCGTAAGCCTTACATTTTCAATACTGCTTGGGAGAGAGAGAAAGAGGAAGAGAAAGAGAGAGAAAACACACACACACACCAGCCACACACACACACACACACACACCCACAACACACATATCTTTGTAACGCAATATACTTAGACATTGAGGACAGCCAACAAATGCTCCAGTATCCATAAAAGCAATGGTCAAGGAATACCAGGACAGCGTGAAGCCTTGGGCGGGGCATGGATGTGTATGTATGTGTGTGTGTATGTATGTATGTATGTATGTATGTATGGATGTATGTATGTATACCTGGCTTCACTAGACCTGAGCCGCAGCCGAGCTTCAGCTTACGTATTACGATGGATTAGCGATCTATCTGACGAGGACACTCACGGTTATAGGATTTCATGGATGAAAGCAAGGGGAAAATATACAAATGTGTAATGTTTGTAAATCTGTACATTTTTCTCTTTTTTTCATGAAGGAAATATTTCGGTTCATTTACTACGAAACACGACAGGCATTTGCATTTAATAAAGGACAACCGAGGTTTTTTTGTATAGTGTATATGTTAGCACTCCTTTTAAGCTTAACGTGTGTTTCCATTGATTATGGTAATTATAGTAACTGGTAACACAATGTCCATTTTGGCAACATGGTAAAAGTTTCGGAATATGATGCAAACTAGAGAAAACAGGATGATACCAAGCTTTAGTACACACACACACACACACACACCACACAGACACACCACACACACACACACACACACACACAACACACACACCACCACACGCACACACACACACACGAACAATATACAAGTCACAGGAATATAATAGAATATAGGGAAGTGTGATCTGCGTGAACAGTAATCAAAAACACAGAAACTGGCTTAGTACAGAAAGAACACTAACATAATTGAAAACCTACACACAAAAGAATAACGTTACCGTTACATATCAGTAACTAGACGACGATTTTTTCTCTTTTGTCTATGATATACGACATTCATGCTTGGAAACACCACACGCCGAAGCTACATAAAGTACCGGTGACGTCAGTTCTCAGTAATAGTGTGCGTCTAGATCCATTATCTAGACCTGTAGAGAACATTACCGTCGAATCCATTGATGGAAGGCGCAGGTGTGTGTGTGTGTGAATCGTGTGGCGCCTGTGTGTGTGGTGTGTGTGGTGTGTAAGTAGCGAGAAACAGTCATATTCACCGAGGAAGAATTGTTCACGCCTTGTGTTTGTTCTTCTTTGTCTGTGCCTTTTCGTCCCAAGACAGCGACATCCAAAGAAGGTGCACACGTAGAGAGAATTCTAATAGAAATAAAAAAAGCAAAAGGAAAACCAGGAATAATAGAGAAATGAAACTATAACTGCAATACAGATGAGAAAAGGAGAACGATGACAGACGAAGAAAAAGAAATCAGACGAAAGAATAGAAGGAGAAAGATAATACAGTATACCGCAAACAAGTATAGATCATTGCCACCACGAAAAAGAGATGTATGTAGGTGTAGGAAAGATACCGCAGAAAGACGAAAAAAACAACGTAGATAGTTGTTCGTAATCAACTACGCAACAACATGTACACAGGCTACACTCAGAAAACACGTGAGGACACATTATGTCTGCGTGCATGAGTTTAATCACGAGAGAAAGCGTGCGTCTCTGCATGCCATAGTACTAAAGGCATATCGGTTTTCGAGAGTAAAGGGGCTATCACACTAGGACAACACTCGAACATCGAACACACACGTTCAGTGGCATGCTGGACACATAGTAGGCGAACGCGGATCTGTGACGTCTATTCGTGAACACAGTCGTTTCCATATCTTTGCATCCTCTGTTCCGCGTATCTTCCTTCTCTGGCAAACTCAATAATTAATGTATGAAAATCGTAAGAAAAATGCGCATTATAAAAATAGTTCTCATTCTTCGGAAAATATTTTTAAATGTAATAATTTAAAATGCTAACATATTAAACATGTACATAGGAATAGCGTACTGAGACAACTTAGTGTGTACGACCCTAGTGCAGACGACACTTCATACACTGTTTTTCCGTTCGCGACCAGCCTGAGCAGCCTCACTCATACTTAATATTGATCTATCTACCCCATCCAATAAAACAGTGTATATAACGAGGAAAATATTAGTGATAGAGAAACGTTGTAGAAATGCTGCTGTAGGAACAAAATTGTATAATAGTGGTGATGGATACAGAAACAAGGGAGATATAACCGCAGCCTCTTCTCCGGAATGGAACGATAATAATACATACGTGGACACCATTTTCTTGTCGCGCTAAGATATTAATGAAGGGGAGCTGAATTTAATACTTAGTAAGAATTGTAAACCTGTCTGTCACGTGTGCTTACTAACAGGTAACATGAACACACAACTATTTTTCTCCTTCCTTCCACTCTATAATTTGGATCTTCACATATATTTTCGTCACCACTGTTATAACTACGAGTACGTAAATAACGCATATTAATGAACAGTCGATAACGGCCTTTATGAACTGCAAACAGACCTAGAAGGAAAGTAATGCAAGAGCCAGGAAACCTTACTGCTATTGTAGAAGTTGATGCGAGTAACGTGTGTGTACCGCCAACCACTCACTCACAGCCTAAGTGCACGCCTGTCTGCCTACGTGAGTGGCGTGTGTGTTGCGGTTTGGGGGGTGTGACATGTGGTGGTGGGGTGGTGGGTTTTTTTGGTGGGTGTTGTTTCGGTGTTTTATCGTGTTCTTTTGTGTTTTTTTTGTGTCTTTTTTTGCTGTGGTTTTTTGTGGTGGTCAGACGGGCATGGGCAGACGATGCCATCATTCTTTACTGTACACGCAGTTGTGTATGGTCTAGGGAAATCATGGCAAAGATATCATTTAAAAAGGAAAGTTTAGTGCATCAAGGTATCCAGTAGTAAACTTTGGGCCGAGGTGTATGAATAAAAATGAAAAATATAAGTGACAAAGGTGAAGTGGACAACCACGCATCTCACGTGATCACATCAGTTACCATAGCAACAGCAAATCATACCATACTGACAAATACTATCATTTTGATTACTGTAAAAAATATATTTCATCCACTAAATTTAGTAATGTATATTATCTGAAGGTAAGAAATGTCATTATCTTAGAGCGGATGTTTAGATCGGTATGACGTCCGTATGGAGTGGCGGTGAGGCGTGAGGAAAGCGACTCCGTGACCAAACAGACCTTGCTCAGAAGCATGTACCGAAACCTCTGACGTGCCACAGCGGCAAGCACACTGCCGCGCCGCGTGCTGCCTCGTGGTCCGCAGCTGCTCGGTACAGAACCTCACGTAGGACACCCACGCACTCAAATAAGGTACTTACAACTATCATAATACAGTACAAGGTGTCAAAACATCACGTATAATGCTGCTGCTACTACTACTACTACTAATACTACTATACTACTACTAACTACTACTACTACTACTACTGACTACTACGATATTACTACTACTACTATACTAATAATAATAATACGTAATAATATCCGCTCGCTTACTACTACTGCTGCTACTACTCCTACTAAAGTCGAACAAAACCGTCGCTACAAGTACAGAAGATCATACACAAAACGATATATTAAGTACAATAGACATGCTGGATGATCCATGAGGCCCAAAAACCCAGCATACCCAACCTGCTCGCTCCGGTTAGGTAGTAGCTGACAAAACACAAGAAGGGAGTAGGAGGTAGAGGACGTAGGAGGTAGGTAGGAGGACGAAAGGGATAGTAGAAGGTAGGAGTAGCAAAGGGAGGTAGGAAGTAGAAAGGGAGTAGGCAGGTCGCAAGGGTGAGGTAGGAGGTCGAAAGGGAGGTAGGAGGCCTTTGATTTAAACAAGGAGTAGGAGGTTAGGAACGTAGGAGGTAGTGTAGGCGCGAGGAGGTAGAAAGGAGGTAGGTAGGTAGAAAGGGAGGTAGGAGGTAGGAGGTAGGATAAGGGAGGTAGAAAGTAGAAAGGGAGGTAGAGGTAGAAGGGAGGTAGGAGGTAGGAGGTAGAAGGGAGTAGGAAGTAGAATGGGAGGTAGCGGAGTAGACCAGGAGTAGGAGGTAGGAGGTAAAAGGGAGGTAGGAGTAGAAAAGCGGTAGGAGGTAGAAAGGGAGAGTCGGAGGTAAATGGGAGATAGGAGGTAGAAAGGTGAGGTAGGAGGTAGAAAGGGAGGATGGAGGTAGGAGTAGAAAGGGAGAGAGGAAGTAAGTCAAGGTGTCTCCTGTGGCAGGTAAGTATGAATATGTGCGACAGTATAAGCGAGATACAGGTTTTTCACAATACAATAATTTAAACATACATTATAACAATATGTTTTTAATAGTGATAATACTATCTAAGGGTGATGCCTACGACCCCATGAAAAGTTAATGCGCTATCCTCAGTGGCTAGGAGGAGATAGAAGACAGACGGACAGACAGACACGCATACAGACACAGACAAAAGTTGGATGGGTCGTTCGTACTTCCAACTGGTCTCTTCGCTACGCAGTGTGAAATAAATAAAGGCAACCCACCACAGCATTCTAAGAATCCCCGGGAACTTCAACGCTGGAATGGT
This sequence comes from Metacarcinus magister, assembly GCA_029783475.1. Classification (NCBI taxonomy): domain Eukaryota; kingdom Metazoa; phylum Arthropoda; class Malacostraca; order Decapoda; family Cancridae; genus Metacarcinus; species Metacarcinus magister. The sequence goes on along the minus strand of JAPQNM010000819.1, from coordinate 85,507 downwards.
AGTACTTTCACATTCAGACTACTACGTTCCTATTCAACCACCATGAATATCTGAACACACAGACACACACACACACACACACACACGCGATGCACACGCAAAGCACTGTATCGAGGACCCACGCACACGAACGCATGCGGCTGAGCGACTGGCACGTAGCCAAGATCTTTTACAGAAGGATATGCGAATGCAATGTAGATTGCCGAGGAAAAAGTGTGTCGCAGCTGTATCCTGTCAGATGGCGCCACCGTCATCAAAACAAACCCTTGGTGGGCGGAGCTTCAGCCGCTCCACAGTTGGACTTGGACAAAATTGAAAATGTCGTCTAAGGCTTATTGGAGATCCTGCTGTGTTTGTGGCAAAAATAAGAAGACTCATCCTCAAGTGAGGCTTCATGTGTTTCCCAAGGATGTCTGAAGGTATGCAAGAAGGGGTAGTGATATGTAAAATGAGTTAATAATGTATGAATCGTAAAATAAGATGAACATTTTAAAGATCACTCAGATTTGAATATATAATTTTCAACCAACATTCTATTACCTTCTGGCTGAATGTAAAACTACAATTTGTTTGTGGAAAACTGTTATATGTTACCACGAAGCTATATACAATTGTTTAAGTGCTAAAGCGTTGTGGAACAGCTATTTGTTTAATAAAAAGTTAATGAAAATATTTGACTTGAGTAAAATGCATTTATCTAGTTTGAAATAATACGTTTATTATTACAGTTACATATTTGCAGGCTGCATGTAGTACTTTTTCCAGTAATGTAATACTCTGCACACATATATGTCTGATTAGTTATGAATCTAAAATGGGCCTTCGTTGCAGACGAATGCAGTGGCTCAAGACACTGAACATCGTCTATGAAAAGCAGAGACAAGTCATCTGCGGGGACCATTTTGAGTCAAAATGGAATGACTGCAAAAGCTACCTGCTTCGTGGCGCGACTCCAATTCCCCCAGGTAAGTTATCTAGACTCAGTACTAAAAACAATTTACTATCACCTCCACACCTGGCACACCGATCATTTCAAGCTTTGGACGTACAAGGGGACCATCTGCCATTTGTGTGTGCATGTATACTTATAGTTGTATTTACCTAGTTGTAGTATACAGGGCCTGAGCTACACTCCTGTCACCGTATCTATATTTGTACAGTTTTTACTTCAGTTGTACATTCCTTGTCACTATCATCTTTCAGTCCATTACATAGTTCTATACAGATCTCGGGAAACCTACCCTTTTCATTTTGTACAGTTCACGGAAACTCTTACTGCATATATATATATATATGATATATATACATATATATATATATATGATAGATATATATAAATATATATAAAGAGATATTATACACCACAACACGTATGTCTGTTAGGAGTTGACAGTTTTCTTTTTTCAGTGAAAATATGTAATTTTGTAAATTATTACTGTATAAGTTATAATTCCTAAACAGCATGATTGCAAACCTCGTATGAATATTGAACCCTAACTTTGTGCAGAATGCCATGATGCAAGTGGCACTATTGACCTTACAGACACTGCCCAACATTCTCAAGTGGTGACTCTTGATTATAGTAAGTTAATATTTAAGAAAGACAATTTATTAAATTATAGCAAGACATGTGAATACTATACTTTGCACTTCATTCTTATCTTTGGTAGCCTATGTTAGGTGTGTTTGCTGAACAAAGCAGCATGTTTGCTACCCATTGTATTACCAGTTGTTAATGTCACTTGTGCTGTATTTACCTTGTATTAATAATACAATGGAGCATACGTGTCATGTACTTTGATGTTTGTCTCATGTCACCTTAACATTTACAGATTTGGATTGCACCAACTTTGGGCAAATCAATTATGAAGAGATGGACCACCAAGATGTAGCTAGCCCTGATTCTTCCATCTGGTGTGCTCCAAGTCACCTGGAGGACACTTCATCTAGTGTAGATCTAGGTGCAGGTTAGCTGTATTGAGTGTGCTTATATGTTACATGTATCTCCTGCCGTTACAATTGCATAGACTCAATCCTACAAATGTTCTGTCATCACAATAACGTTTTTAAACACAAGACAGACCAGTAAAATTCTGTAATTTGATTATAGTACGTTGATCCTTCACTTCAAAAAACAGATATTATTAATACTTTTACCATTCATGAAAAACACCAATGATACCAATAGTAACTTTTCCAGGGGTGTAGTAATTGATAATTAAATTAGTTATATTCATAGGTATTTCATAACAATAAGTCCCTCCAAGTGGTTCCAGTGACTGAAACTTACTTCTCATCACATATGCTACTCTTGCAATCTTCTATTTTTCTATCTATAACTCTGAAGCATCATTACCCTCTAGGTACTTCCCTCATACAGTTGACCACGACACACAAGTGTTTGTTTGTCCAGCATTGAAAGAGTGCTTGGTGTAAGGATGTAAGCCAGGCCTGTCATCTCTATCTCTTCAAGGATCATTTACTCTTTTGATCCACTTAACTGTTAGACTCTCTTAATAAGCTATTTCTAATTATCACCATGTGTCAAACAACCTCGATTACCACTTTACATAGTTCTCCTACACAGTCTCATTAATGTTTTAATCTTATCTTTACAGCTAACACAGTCCTCTTATATAACTTTTATCCACTGTTGTGTTACATTCGATGTCCACAACTCTTGCAATCTAAATCCCTTTCTTCCAGATTCCCTTCATGGATAATGTCATCTATCTCATATCTTTTCATGATTGCATTTGTTCACATTCTTACTTTTGTGTATCCTTGATCTTAAACCCTCATTCCACATGTACATCTCAATCCCTTATGTCAGTGTTGGTTTGCTTATACAATTATTAGTATTAGCATTTATTTGTATTTCTTCAACTACATGTCTACTGTATTACCATTGATCCCGAGCAATTAGATTTCTCCTTCTAATGTGATATCAATATTACAGAGTGGAATGACACTGAAGTGTGTGTGATTACCATCTCTTCAGACAGCCAAGAGAATCCTCCTTCACAGTCTGCCATCCATACTTCCACTTAGGTGAAGGAGACCATTCACTTACATCATGTTGCAGGTAAGAACTCACCCATCACTTTTGATTCTGACATAAACCCTAACATCTATGTAGAATGCTTTCATTCCATGCAACAACTTTCCATCTAATCCACAAATCTTCCGTACAACATTCGTTGCCTTACATTCTGCTCTGCTGTGTTCTTTCCTATTCCATGAGTAAAACTTCATTAATCATCTATCTATAAAACATTTGTTCCTAACTACCTACTACTCCCAGTACATGGACCTGGCAGAAAAGTGTCTATGTCTTTATACCAAGCTGTTATCTACAAAAACACCTTCAATCCTCACAATAACATTCCTACATCATTGATCCCAGACTTCACTTATTCCTCCATCTACAGTAATGTTGGACTCTAAATATTTAAAGCGTTCCACCTCTTTAACCAGTTCAACATTCAATGCATCATGCATCCTTCTACCACCAACACCCTTAGTGCTTGCTATTAATTTTTTTCTTATTCACTCAAATTCCTCCTACACAATCGTACAAATTCTTCCACCAACTGATACAATTTCTCCTCCGAACCTGCCACTAAAGTTGTATCATCTGCCAACAGTAGCTGATTTATCTCTTCAGATTTATCAAACAAAGACCACGACCTATCATTCTGGCATTAATTACCCTTACCACACCCTCCGTATAAATATTGAACAGCCATGGTGCCATCTCACATCCCTGACGTAGTCCTACGCCAACAGGAAACCATTCACTCAGGCTATTTTTAAGTTCATAAAAGTCTAAATAATTCTTATCATTTTGTCAAAAAATATTCACACCTGATCCACACAGCTTCGTCCTCTTCTGAAGCCACATTGCTCCTCACAAATAACATCTCCTGTACCCTCTCTGATCCTCATTCCTCATTATCAGTACCCTATCATATAGCTTACCGATTACACTCAACACACTTATACCACTAAAACTAGCACACTCATACTTATCACCTTTACTTTTATACAAGGGAACTACATACACTCGTCCAATCAACTGGTAACAACCATGTCACGAAACACATTTAACAATTTTACTAACCCCTTATACGTCCTCTTTCGTGAATTTGCGTTATTAAACTTTCCATTCCATTGCAACAATCTAAGTCTTTCTATCTTCCTCTACATTAAACAGTCCTTCAAAATACTGAGCCAATCTTTCTCTATCTTCCCATCTTACAACTGCCATTACTCTACTCCTATGACCCTCAATTTCACACACATACACCTGCTTCACAAAATGTTCACTCTTCGTTCCCTCAAGATGACTAGAGTGACTCATTACCAAAAATAGCCATGGATAATGGCAGCATAATTGCATCCCCTACGAGCCTGTCTACCTCGTTGAGGGGTGCAAACACTCCAGGTGCAGAACCATTGCCTTCATGGCTCATGTGCATACAAGGTACAACATTTATTATCATGAATGTTTGTATGTTTGTTTGTAATATTTTTTAAGTAGTTTTTTTTTTGTTTGTTGTGTGAGTGATTCACTACACACTAGAAATATAAGTTACCAAAAAAATGTAAAGTGAAATTAATACAAATGGAAAAGTATTGTCTTGAACTTTTTAGTTATTATTTGCATTTTGTTTAGGGTGGAGGGAGGCCAAAAGTAAGACTTTATCTTGTGTTAGAAAAAGAAAGAACTCTTACAACAGTATTTTGACTAGCATTCAATTAAAAGAAAATGTAATGGATATGGAAATGCATTATACTGTGAAAACAGGTGACACAATAAGTAATGTATGTAAGTTTTACAGAATGTTCTGCATCTGATGGGCAGCACTAGGCCTCCCTCACACCCTCACACCAGGCCACCATCACACCCTCACACCGAAGTCTTACAAGAAACGTAAGTTATTGAATAATTTACTCCATTTATTTTATATATTAGGTTGTAATTTAGGATTACGGCCTATCCCATAATATACCTGATCATGCTTAATATTGGTTGGACTCACATTGATATTGTACTGATGTAAAGCAGATGCTAAATATGAATGTTTGGCCATGATATTTTTTTATTGTAAGTCATTATAGTGATTGTGTGAATATATTTGATAGTGTTTGCAGGATACATAAACTGAGAATAGATGTTAGTTATGGTTTGAGTGCACCAAGTTGTCATCACTCTCACTAAGGCATTCAATTTGTCTTGAAATTCCACCCTGGAATCAGTATCATCCTGCATCACTACACCAAGTGACAGTTGGGTCACCTTGTGCGTGAAACCATAACAACACAAACACACATCAATAACAACTATAATGAAGGAAGGCTATTTTGAATATAATTATCTGCTTCCTTACATCCCTTCCCATTACTTGTAGTGTTACTTTATAATGTTATGTGTGTGATGCTTCTTAAACCATTGAATTTCATTAAGAAACAGTGCATTATGCAGTGAGTGGTGGACATTGTGTTGTGATTAATGGAGGAGGTAAGATAGTTTAAATGATTGTGAGGTTCATTTGACACGTGTCGACTTTTCACCGTACACCGTCCACGGCCTAACGCTGTGGACGGCGCATGGCACGACCATGTGCTGCACCTTCAGTTACCTCAAATACCGGTAATAGGTTACTAAATATGTTTTCAATATCTATAATAGGCTATAACTAATATATTGTCTTTACATGCTACAACAAATCTATGATTTCTGTAGTTATTGATATTTTGATATTGGTAATTAAGTAAATATTGCTATATCCTCTTTATATACCAAGTGCATTATCTTAATACTACTTTTAAACAATTATTTGCATTATAGTAATATGTGTAAAATGTGTTATTATGGATTTAAATTTTATAAATAGTTACGTCGCTGTCGAGACGACGAAAGGTTGACAAGTGTGAAAGCGTGTACATTTCACGCAATCCACGGCGCTTTGTGGGACCATCATCAAATGGGCGCCGTGGTGACAATGGCGGTCGTGACGTGTGAAAGCGTCCATAGACACCCAGGGTTATTTGAGAGCATGCCGTCGTACCGTGGACGGCGCACGGCGGAAAGTTGATACGTGTGAAAGGGGCCTAAGTAACTTTGGTTAAGCATCGAGGCGTGGAAGGTGAGATAAGAGAGAGCAATTAAAAGAAGTCATGTCATTGGGACACTGTAATGGGTTATGAATGAGAGAAATGTGAGTATGGAAAGCAAGAGTGGCATTAATAATGGTGATATCTGTGGTTACGTAAGAAGAGTGTGTTGTATAGAGAGTGCAATGAGAATGTGGATGAGAACTTTTGCAAGGGTGCAACTTTAAAGGGAATGGGGTGATTAGTGGAAGTGTGTTACACTGAGGAGGTTTGGAGATGTAATGAGAGTGAGTTTGTATAGAGACTACATGATTGAAGTTTAAGTGCAACGGTTATGTGGAAGGACAAAAATTACAGGAATGGCCTTGACCACACAGTAAGGTATTGCTAAAACAGGGAAAGATGGCCAATATTCTGCTGTGGTCAAATGCTAAGTATTAAATGTCCTTGGAAGGGGACAATAACAATTTTTTAGGTTAATTTAGTTTTGATAAAATATTTTTCCTAACAGGCAAAGCAGTTAAACTGCTGCAGAATCATGTTTCAAGACTTCGTAAACAAAATCAACAACTGTGGAAAGACCTGGTGCGTACCCCCCAACAGCTGCTTATATGCAAGGCCTTGTGTATCATATTTTCAAAAGGCAGGTTTTGAGTGTTGTAGAAAGTAAGACAGGCGTAAGGTATGGGGTGGAAGAGAGGAGGTTTGCTTTAGCCATGTACCATCACAGTCCAAAAGCTTACAGATTTCTAAGGTCAATTTTTCATCTTCCTTCAGCTTCACCATTACATTCATGGCTAAGAAAAATTCCCCTAAGTACTGGCTGGAGCAAGCCTGCTCTGGCAATCCTGAAAAAAAAGCAAAGACCTCGCCAAAGGAAGAGACTCTATGTGGCATTGTATTTGATGCAATGAGCATTAAGGAGTCCCTTCATTTTGACAAGGCCTCTGACTCCATCATTGGAAGGAAGGATTTTGGAGAACATGGCAACAGTCTCAAAATGGCAAACCATGCACTTGTTTTTATGGTTAGGGGGCTTATAAATAAATGGAAATTGGTTCTTGGGTTCTTCTTTTACTCGGGAGGGATTAACACTTGCAAAATTAAAGAGCTGTATGATGCATCAATTAAAAAAGTTCAAGAAACGGGGATGAAAGTAATGTTCACAGTCTGTGACCAAAAAGGTGTGCATCGTTCTCTGTTCCGGACACTTGGCATGACGCCAGAAAATCCTTCTTTTCAAGTCAATGGTGAGAAGGTAAATTTCTTTTTTGATCCTCCTCATCTTTTGAAAAGCCTTAGGAACACTCTTTTAAAGTATAATATAAAGATTGAGGGAAAATAATTTCATGGGATCATATAAAACAACTTTTTGCTAAAGATCATGATATGAAACTTAGACTTGCTCCAAAATTGACCAAGAGGCACATGTGTGTGGACGGCTTTTCAAAAATGCGGGTGAATCTTGCTACCCAGGTGATGAGTAGAACTGTGGCAGCAGGCATGTTGACGCATTCCGTTGCAGGCTCACTGCCACATGCAGTTTCCCATACAGCAGATTTTGTATATGAGGTTGATAGTTTGTTTGATTGTTTTAATAGTAATCAATGATATCATTATAAAAATTTTCTTACAGCTATTAAAGCCAATTCATGTCACATGGAATTCATTGAAGAAACTATTGCATATATAAAGTCATTTGAAGTTTGTACACCACCTCATGTACACATTCACTGTCTAGAAGGCTGACTCATCAATCTAGCATCACTTCGAGCTCTTTGGCAAGATCTCCAGAGCTATGAAGTGAATTACCTTCTCACACGAAGACTGAACCAGGACTGTCTGGAAAATTTGTTTGGCAAATTGAGGATTAGAGTTGGAAACTGT
>JAPQNM010000819.1:62500-72500 GCA_029783475.1 Metacarcinus magister | reverse complement strand
CTTTTGGACTGTGATGGTACATGGCTAAAGCAAACCTCCTCTCTTCCACCCCATACCTTACGCCTGTCTTACTTTCTACAACACTCAAAACCTGCCTTTTGAAAATATGATACACAAGGCCTTGCATATAAGCAGCTGTTGGGGGGTACGCACCAGGTCTTTCCACAGTTGTTGATTTTGTTTACGAAGTCTTGAAACATGATTCTGCAGCAGTTTAACTGCTTTGCCTGTTAGGAAAAATATTTTATCAAAACTAAATTAACCTAAAAAATTGTTATTGTCCCCTTCCAAGGACATTTAATACTTAGCATTTGACCACAGCAGAATATTGGCCATCTTTCCCTTACTGTGTGGTCAAGGCCATTCCTGTAATTTTTGTCCTTCCACATAACCGTTGCACTTAAACTTCAATCATGTAGTCTCTATACAAACTCACTCTCATTACATCTCCAAACCTCCTCAGTGTAACACACTTCCACTAATCACCCCATTCCCTTTAAAGTTGCACCCTTGCAAAAGTTCTCATCCACATTCTCATTGCACTCTCTATACAACACACTCTTCTTACGTAACCACAGATATCACCATTATTAATGCCACTCTTGCTTTCCATACTCACATTTCTCTCATTCATAACCCATTACAGTGTCCCAATGACATGACTTCTTTTAATTGCTCTCTCTTATCTCACCTTCCACGCCTCGATGCTTAACCAAAGTTACTTAGGCCCCTTTCACACGTATCAACTTTCCGCCGTGCGCCGTCCACGGTACGACGGCGTGCTCTCAAATAACCCTGGGTGTCTATGGACGCTTTCACACGTCACGACCGCCATTGTCACCACGGCGCCCATTTGATGATGGTCCCACAAAGCGCCGTGGATTGCGTGAAATGTACACGCTTTCACACTTGTCAACCTTTCGTCGTCTCGACAGCGACGTAACTATTTATAAAATTTAAATCCATAATAACACATTTTACACATATTACTATAATGCAAATAATTGTTTAAAAGTAGTATTAAGATAATGCACTTGGTATATAAAGAGGATATAGCAATATTTACTTAATTACCAATATCAAAATATCAATAACTACAGAAATCATAGATTTGTTGTAGCATGTAAAGACAATATATTAGTTATAGCCTATTATAGATATTGAAAACATATTTAGTAACCTATTACCGGTATTTGAGGTAACTGAAGGTGCAGCACATGGTCGTGCCATGCGCCGTCCACAGCGTTAGGCCGTGGACGGTGTACGGTGAAAAGTCGACACGTGTCAAATGAACCTCACAATCATTTAAACTATCTTACCTCCTCCATTAATCACAACACAATGTCCACCACTCACTGCATAATGCACTGTTTCTTAATGAAATTCAATGGTTTAAGAAGCATCACACACATAACATTATAAAGTAACACTACAAGTAATGGGAAGGGATGTAAGGAAGCAGATAATTATATTCAAAATAGCCTTCCTTCATTATAGTTGTTATTGATGTGTGTTTGTGTTGTTATGGTTTCACGCACAAGGTGACCCAACTGTCACTTGGTGTAGTGATGCAGGATGATACTGATTCCAGGGTGGAATTTCAAGACAAATTGAATGCCTTAGTGAGAGTGATGACAACTTGGTGCACTCAAACCATAACTAACATCTATTCTCAGTTTATGTATCCTGCAAACACTATCAAATATATTCACACAATCACTATAATGACTTACAATAAAAATAATATCATGGGCAAACATACATATTTAGCATCTGTTTTACATCAGTACAATATCAATGCGAGTCCAACCAATATTAAGCATGATCAGGTATATTATGGGATAGGCCATAATCCAAAATTACAACCTAATATATAAAATAAATAGAGTAAATTATTCAATAACTTACGTTTCTTGTAAGACTTCGGTGTGAGGGTGTGATGGTGGCCTGGTGTGAGGGTGTGAGGGAGGCCTAGTGCTGCCCATCAGATGCAGAACATTCTGTAAAACTTACATACATTACTTATTGTGTCACCTGTTTTCACAGTATAATGCATTTCCATATCCATTACATTTTCTTTTAATTGAATGCTAGTCAAAATACTGTTGTAAGAGTTCTTTCTTTTTCTAACACAAGATAAAGTCTTACTTTTGGCCTCCCTCCACCCTAAACAAAATGCAAATAATAACTAAAAAGTTCAAGACAATACTTTTCCATTTGTATTAATTTCACTTTACATTTTTTTGGTAACTTATATTTCTAGTGTGTAGTGAATCACTCACACAACAAACAAAAAAAAAACTACTTAAAAAATATTACAAACAAACATACAAACATTCATGATAATAAATGTTGTACCTTGTATGCACATGAGCCATGAAGGCAATGGTTCTGCACCTGGAGTGTTTGCACCCCTCAACGAGGTAGACAGGCTCGTAGGGGATGCAATTATGCTGCCATTATCCATGGCTATTTTTGGTAATGAGTCACTCTAGTCATCTTGAGGGAACGAAGAGTGAACATTTTGTGAAGCAGGTGTATGTGTGTGAAATTGAGGGTCATAGGAGTAGAGTAATGGCAGTTGTAAGATGGGAAGATAGAGAAAGATTGGCTCAGTATTTTGAAGGACTGTTTAATGTAGAGGAAGATAGAAAGACTTAGATTGTTGCAATGGAATGGAAAGTTTAATAACGCAAATTCACGAAAGAGGACGTATAAGGGGTTAGTAAAATTGTTAAATGTGTTTCGTGACATGGTTGTTACCAGTTGATTGGACGAGTGTATGTAGTTCCCTTGTATAAAAGTAAAGGTGATAAGTATGAGTGTGCTAGTTTTAGTGGTATAAGTGTGTTGAGTGTAATCGGTAAGCTATATGATAGGGTACTGATAATGAGGAATGAGGATCAGAGAGGGTACAGGAGATGTTATTTGTGAGGAGCAATGTGGCTTCAGAAGAGGACGAAGCTGTGTGGATCAGGTGTGAATATTTTTTGACAAAATGATAAGAATTATTTAGACTTTTATGAACTTAAAAATAGCCTGAGTGAATGGTTTCCTGTTGGCGTAGGACTACGTCAGGGATGTGAGATGGCACCATGGCTGTTCAATATTTATACGGAGGGTGTGGTAAGGGTAATTAATGCCAGAATGATAGGTCGTGGTCTTTGTTTGATAAATCTGAAGAGATAAATCAGCTACTGTTGGCAGATGATACAACTTTAGTGGCAGGTTCGGAGGAGAAATTGTATCAGTTGGTGGAAGAATTTGTACGATTGTGTAGGAGGAATTTGAGTGAATAAGAAAAAAATTAATAGCAAGCACTAAGGGTGTTGGTGGTAGAAGGATGCATGATGCATTGAATGTTGAACTGGTTAAAGAGGTGGAACGCTTTAAATATTTAGAGTCCAACATTACTGTAGATGGAGGAATAAGTGAAGTCTGGGATCAATGATGTAGGAATGTTATTGTGAGGATTGAAGGTGTTTTTGTAGATAACAGCTTGGTATAAAGACATAGACACTTTTCTGCCAGGTCCATGTACTGGGAGTAGTAGGTAGTTAGGAACAAATGTTTTATAGATAGATGATTAATGAAGTTTTACTCATGGAATAGGAAAGAACACAGCAGAGCAGAATGTAAGGCAACGAATGTTGTACGGAAGATTTGTGGATTAGATGGAAAGTTGTTGCATGGAATGAAAGCATTCTACATAGATGTTAGGGTTTATGTCAGAATCAAAAGTGATGGGTGAGTTCTTACCTGCAACATGATGTAAGTGAATGGTCTCCTTCACCTAAGTGGAAGTATGGATGGCAGACTGTGAAGGAGGATTCTCTTGGCTGTCTGAAGAGATGGTAATCACACACACTTCAGTGTCATTCCACTCTGTAATATTGATATCACATTAGAAGGAGAAATCTAATTGCTCGGGATCAATGGTAATACAGTAGACATGTAGTTGAAGAAATACAAATAAATGCTAATACTAATAATTGTATAAGCAAACCAACACTAACATAAGGGATTGAGATGTACATGTGGAATGAGGGTTTAAGATCAAGGATACACAAAAGTAAGAATGTGAACAAATGCAATCATGAAAAGATATGAGATAGATGACATTATCCATGAAGGGAATCTGGAAGAAAGGGATTTAGATTGCAAGAGTTGTGGACATCGAATGTAACACAACAGTGGATAAAAGTTATATAAGAGGACTGTGTTAGCTGTAAAGATAAGATTAAAACATTAATGAGACTGTGTAGGAGAACTATGTAAAGTGGTAATCGAGGTTGTTTGACACATGGTGATAATTAGAAATAGCTTATTAAGAGAGTCTAACAGTTAAGTGGATCAAAAGAGTAAATGATCCTTGAAGAGATAGAGATGACAGGCCTGGCTTACATCCTTACACCAAGCACTCTTTCAATGCTGGGACAAACAAACACTTGTGTGTCGTGGTCAACTGTATGAGGGAAGTACCTAGAGGGTAATGATGCTTCAGAGTTATAGATAGAAAAATAGAAGATTGCAAGAGTAGCATATGTGATGAGAAGTAAGTTTCAGTCACTGGAACCACTTGGAGGGACTTATTGTTATGAAATACCTATGAATATAACTAATTTAATTATCAATTACTACACCCCTGGAAAAGTTACTATTGGTATCATTGGTGTTTTTCATGAATGGTAAAAGTATTAATAATATCTGTTTTTTGAAGTGAAGGATCAACGTACTATAATCAAATTACAGAATTTTACTGGTCTGTCTTGTGTTTAAAAACGTTATTGTGATGACAGAACATTTGTAGGATTGAGTCTATGCAATTGTAACGGCAGGAGATACATGTAACATATAAGCACACTCAATACAGCTAACCTGCACCTAGATCTACACTAGATGAAGTGTCCTCCAGGTGACTTGGAGCACACCAGATGGAAGAATCAGGGCTAGCTACATCTTGGTGGTCCATCTCTTCATAATTGATTTGCCCAAAGTTGGTGCAATCCAAATCTGTAAATGTTAAGGTGACATGAGACAAACATCAAAGTACATGACACGTATGCTCCATTGTATTATTAATACAAGGTAAATACAGCACAAGTGACATTAACAACTGGTAATACAATGGGTAGCAAACATGCTGCTTTGTTCAGCAAACACACCTAACATAGGCTACCAAAGATAAGAATGAAGTGCAAAGTATAGTATTCACATGTCTTGCTATAATTTAATAAATTGTCTTTCTTAAATATTAACTTACTATAATCAAGAGTCACCACTTGAGAATGTTGGGCAGTGTCTGTAAGGTCAATAGTGCCACTTGCATCATGGCATTCTGCACAAAGTTAGGGTTCAATATTCATACGAGGTTTGCAATCATGCTGTTTAGGAATTATAACTTATACAGTAATACTTTACAACAATTAAATAATTGTCACTGAAAAAGAGAAGAAAGCTGTCTACTAACAGACATACGTGTGTGTGTGTATAATATATATATATATATATATATATATATATATATAATATATATATATATATATATATATATATATATATATATATATATAATGCAATAAGGAGTTTCCTTGAACGGTACAAAAAAAAAGGGTAGGTTTCCCAGATATTTATAGGAACTTGTAATGGACTGAAAGATGATAGTGACAAGGAATGTACAACTGAAGTAAAAACTGTACAAATATAGATACGGTGACAGGAGTGTAGCTCAGGCCCTGTATACTACAACTAGGTAAATACAACTATAAGTATACATGCACACACAAATGGCAGATGGTCCCCTTGTACGTCCAAAGCTTGAAATGATCGGTGTGCCAGGTGTGGAGGTGATAGTAAATTGTTTTTAGTACTGAGTCTAGATAACTTACCTGGGGGAATTGGAGTCGCGCCACGAAGCAGGTAGCTTTTGCAGTCATTCCATTTTGACTCAAAATGGTCCCCGCAGATGACTTGTCTCTGCTTTTCATAGACGATGTTCAGTGTCTTGAGCCACTGCATTCGTCTGCAACGAAGGCCCATTTTAGATTCATAACTAATCAGACATATATGTGTGCAGAGTATTACATTACTGGAAAAAGTACTACATGCAGCCTGCAAATATGTAACTGTAATAATAAACGTATTATTTCAAACTAGATAAATGCATTTTACTCAAGTCAAATATTTTCATTAACTTTTTATTAAACAAATAGCTGTTCCACAACGCTTTAGCACTTAAACAATTGTATATAGCTTCGTGGTAACATATAACAGTTTTCCACAAACAAATTGTAGTTTTACATTCAGCCAGAAGGTAATAGAATGTTGGTTGAAAATTATATATTCAAATCTGAGTGATCTTTAAAATGTTCATCTTATTTTACGATTCATACATTATTAACTCATTTTACATATCACTACCCCTTCTTGCATACCTTCAGACATCCTTGGGAAACACATGAAGCCTCACTTGAGGATGAGTCTTCTTATTTTTGCCACAAACACAGCAGGATCTCCAATAAGCCTTAGACGACATTTTCAATTTTGTCCAAGTCCAACTGTGGAGCGGCTGAAGCTCCGCCCACCAAGGGTTTGTTTTGATGACGGTGGCGCCATCTGACAGGATACAGCTGCGACACACTTTTTCCTCGGCAATCTACATTGGATTCGCATATCCTTCTGTATAAGATCCTTGGCTACGTGCCAGTCGCTCAGCCGCATGCGTTCGTGTGCGTGGGTCCTCGATACAGTGCTTGTGCGTGTGCATGCGTGTGTGTGTGTGTGTGTGTGTCTGTGTTCAGATATTCATGTTGGTTGATAGGAACGTAGTAGTATGAATGTGAAAGTACTACCAATTCCAGCGTTGAAGTTCCCCGGGGATTCTTGGAAATGCTGTGGTGGGTTAGCATTTATTTATTTCAAACTGCGAGCGAAGAGACCAGTTGGAAGTTACGAAACGACCCCATCCAAATTTTGTCTGTGTCTGTATGCGTGTCTGTCTGTCCGTCTGTCTTCTATCTCCTCCTAGACCACTGGAGGGATCGGAATTAAATTTTCAGGGGTCGTAGGCATCAACCCTTAGATAGTTATTATATATTAAAAACATATTGTTATAATGTAAATTTTTAAATTATTTGTGAAAAACCTGTATCTCGCTTAATACTGGTCGCACATATTCATACTTACCTGCCACAGGAGACACCTTGACTTACTTCCTATCTCCCTTTCTACCTCCTACCTCCAACCTCCCTTTCTACCTCCTACCTCCCTTTCTACCTCCTATCTCCCATTTACCTCCTACCTCCCTTTCTACCTCCTACCTCCTTTTCTACCTCCTACCTCCCTTTTACCTCCTACCTCCTACCTCCCTTTCTACCTCCTACCTCCCATTCTACTTCCTAACTCCCTTTCTACCTCCTACCTCCTACCTCCCTTTCTACCTCCTACCTCCCTTTCTACTTTCTACCTCCCTTTCTACCTCCTACCTCCTACCTCCCTTTCTACCTCCTACCTCCCTTTCTACCTCCTACCTCCTACCTACCTCCTACTTCCTACCTCCTACCTCCTTTTTTACCTCCTACCTCCCTTTCTACCTCCTACCTCCCTTGCTACCTCCTACCTCCCTTTCTACTTCCTACCTCCCTTGCTACCTCCTACCTTCTACTTCCCTTTCTACCTCCTACCTACCTCCTACTTCCCTTTCTACCTCCTACCTCCCTTATTGTGTTTTGCAGCTACTACCTAAACTGAAGCGAGCAGTTTGGGTATGCTGGGTTTTGGGCCTCATGGTCATCCAGCATGTCTATTTACTTAATATATATTTTTGTTTAATGATCTTCTGTACTTGTAGCTACTGTTTTTGTTCGACTTTAGTAGTAGTAGTAGCAGCAGTAGTAGTAACAGCAGGATTATTATTATTATTATTATTAGTAGTAGTAGTAGTAGTAGTAATAGTAGTAGTAGTAGTAGTAGTAGTAGTAGTAGTAGTAGTAGTAGTAGTAGTAGTAGTAGTAGTAGTAGCAGCAGCATTATACGTGATGTTTACACCTTGTAATGTATTATGATAGTTGTAAGTACCTTATTTGAGTGCGTGGGTGTCCTACGTGAGGTTCTGTACCGAGCAGCTGACCACCAGAGGGCAGCACGTCGCGGCTGTGCTTGCCGCTGTGGCAACGCAGAAGGTTCGGTACATGCTTCTGAGCAAGGTCTGGTTTGGTCACGGAGTCGCCTTTCCTCACGCCTCACCGCCACTCCATAAGGACGTCATAACCGATCTAAACATCCGCTCTAAAGATAATGACATATTCTACCTTCAGATTAATATACATTACTAAATTTAGTGATAAATATATTTTTTACAGTAATCAAAATATAGTATTTGTCAGTATGGTATGATTTGCTGTTGCTATGGTAACTTGATGTGATCACGTGATGCGTGGGTTGTCCACTTCACCTTTTTTCACTTATATTTTTCATTTTTATTCATACACCTCGGCCCCAAAGTTTACTACTGGATAACCTTGATGAACTAAACTTAACTTTTTAAAATGAAAAAAAATACTTTGCAATGATTTCCAGAACCATAACAAATGCGTGTCAGTAAAGAATGATGGCATCGTCTGCCCACTGCCCCGTCTGACCACCACCACCACCACCACCACCATGTCACACACACACACACGCACTCACGTAGGCAGACAAGGCAGTGCACATTAGGCTGAGTGAGTGGTTGGCGGTACACACACGTTACTCCGCATCAACTTCTACAAATAGCAGTAAGGTTTCCCTGGTGGCATTACTTTCCTTCTAGGTCTGTTTGCAGTTCATAAAGGCCAGTTATCTACTGTTCATTAATATTTGTTATTTACGTACTCGTAGTTATAACAGTGGTCGGCGGCTCCTCACGGCCCCCTCCACGTGTGCACCCCACCACACCCCACCCCACCACACCCCACCCTATCCCATTACACCCCACCCCACCACACCCAACTCCGCCCCACCACACCCCACCCCACCCCACCCCACCTCACCCCACCCCACTCCATCCCCACGTCACCTCACTCCACCCATCCACACCACACCACACCACACCACCCACTACACCCAACCCCACACCACCCCACCCCACCCCACCCCACCACACCCCACCACACCACACCCCACCTGACCACACCCCACCCGACCACACCACACCCGACCACACCACACCCCATCCCAACCCACCCCACCAAACCCAACCCCACCCCACCCCACCACGCCACGCCACACCCCATCCTTCAAGGTTTTTCCAAAGAATGTTTCCATAGTCTTAAAGTACCTGTGTGTATACATGTGTACGTACTTTTTTTTCTCTTGTGTGTGTGCATGTGAGAATGTGTGTGTGTGTGTGTGTGTGTGTGTGTGTGTGTGTGTGTGTGTGTGTGTGTGTGTGAGAGGACTCTCATTATAAAGTTTTGGAAAGGGATGGCGTTTTATCATCGATTGACATTTCATTCTGTGGTCCAGCAAATTATGACTAGGACAGGAATTGTATTACTTTTCTATGTAATCAATATATAAATAGTATATAGTAGTGCGATGTGATAATATAATGCATAATACTATGCTAATGATCATTTATTAAATATAGTTATGGAAGGAATAATTTGGCTTGGATAAATGACGAAATATATGACTGAATCCAATTATAGAGTGGAAGGGAAGGAGAAAATAAGTTGTGTGTTCATGTTACCTGTTAGTAAGCACACGTGACAGACAGGTTTACAATTCTTACTAAGTATTAAATTCAGCTCCCCTTCATTAATATCTTAGCGCGACAAGAAAATGGTGTCCACGTATGTATTATTATCGTTCCATTCCGAGAAGAGGCTGCGGTTATATCTCCCTTGTTTCTGGTATCCATCACCACTATTATACAATTTTGTTCCTACAGCAGCATTTCTACAACGTTTCTCTATCACTTAATATTTTCCTCGTATATATACACTGTTTTATTGGAGGT
>JAPQNM010000819.1:0-57500 GCA_029783475.1 Metacarcinus magister | reverse complement strand
CCTTCCCTTTCTTACCCTCCCATTTTCATATCTCACCCTTACATATCATATTAAACTTCCCTTTCAACCATTTCCGTCATCTGTTTTTTCTTTCTTTTTCTAATCCACCCTTGTTCTCTTAGGCTGGGGTCACACATACGTGGTTCAGCGATACGTTTCACTGCGAATTGAATTTTGGCGGTTTAACACGGAGCGCAATGAACCTTCCTGAACTGCCATGCACATGGCGGTTCTGTTACGCAGAGATACGTTTGAAATACGGATAGATACGAAATAGTTACGGATATTATACGGTCTAGTTAGGGTTGCGTTACGGATAGAAGCGTTCCAATTGCGGACCTGTTACTGATAGCTGAGTTTTATTTACGGAACTGATACGGCAAATATGGAACATATACGGAGCCATTAAGGAGCCACTACAGAGCGTTCACGGACAGATTGTGTTGTTTGTGCCACATATATAAAAGGAATCCTCCAACGTTCCCACCTGTGCAGGCAGGGGTACGAAGCAGTCAACATGTCGCCAACCCAACGAGCCATAGACAAGTATGCAAATTCAATCCGAGAAATTGTCCCTATATACCGCCTTGGTGCCGCACCAATCCGCCCAAGGTATCATACATCGGCGCTGACGGGCGGATCAGTGGCGGTTCATTGTGGATTGTTGCAGATCAAATACATTCTATACGGATCGACTGCGTTCAATTCGGATCAGTTACACACAATACGGATTGATTGCATATCAAGGGTTTATATGCGTCAGTATATTGTCTTTCGAGACTTTAGAAAGTGTGAAGGGAATGCAAGCAATCACTTTATTCTCCTTCGTTTAGTAATAGAATAATCTTATCATCTTCATTAGCCTCTGCTGGACCAATCTTCACCACTCATCTCTATTAGCTGCCTGTGTATTCCAGGTTACTCCAACAGAACTTTCTTTCTCATCCTTCCATCTAGTTTTGTGTCTATCCTGACTCGTTTTACCATTCCAGGATTGCCATTCTGTTACTCTAATTGTTAGAGTAATGGAATGGCAATCCAGACACACACACACACACACACACACACTCTCTCTCTCTCTCTCTCTCTCTCTCTCTCTCTCTCCTCTCTCTCTCTCTCTCTCTCTCTCTCTCTCTCTCTCTCTCTCTCTCTCTCTCTCTCTATACACAACATTGATAACGTGATATATGACGTTTGCCGTCCCTTTTTTTTATATTTTTACACAAAGGAAGATGTGGATGGCTGCAGCTTTTCCGAGTTTAATTAATATGATTAATTTCTGGTTCGTTCATTTTAATTACAAATTCCAGTTGGAAAAATGTTTTCAAGACTTAGAAACATTATTATGACAATGTTTGTTTGGACTGGTTCCTGAAATGACTATACATTCCTTAGAAGATGTATATAAAACAAAAGAATACAGCAACACACACACACACATACCCACACACAAACACACATATATACACCCACATACCCACACACACACACATATTTTAAGAACAAGTTGGATAAATATAGATATGGAGACAGGACATAATGAGCCCTGCTCGAACCCTGTAAAATACAACTAGGTAAATACACACACACACACACACACACACACACACACACACACACACACACACACACACACACACACCTGAGAAGACAATCACACAAGGAGCATATTTTTTTTCATTGCTATGTACATCCATTTTTGTATCGCCTCATCTTGTTAAGGTTAAATAAATAGATTAATATATAAACAAATCAATATGTTTGGCGATGGTACAACATTGAGTAATCATTCCATGTTCAGAATCATTTGTTTACTGAAGCTTCATTGGCTTTGATTACTGGTGTGAAATATTCAGGATTACAATCAAAGTTTACAACACTCACTAATGTAATGTTCTTTCTTGCTAAAGTTGTGTTGTGTGTTAGATAATGGTTCAGTTCCTTCATTCATTTTATTCATTTAATCATTGACACAGTGGCAATGGCTATGTGGTAGTATTAGGGCATAACGCAAAAAAGTATAATTACCTTTCAAACAAGTTATCCTTTTTAAACATGAACACTAGTTAGAGTTTTAAGTGTTCCTCTATTACACTACAATCCATGTTCTATGCAGCCATTAGGTTGGAGGTTATAAAACCATTCCCTATCAGCAGGTGTTGTGCTGTCCATCGCTGACCAGTGTACACCAGTGCCATCTGTGCCTCGCGTGGCAAGACTCACTGCGTCAAGTACTGAGTCACTTGTATGCAACGTGTGACTCAAGAATGTGAGGATGAACACCACACCACGCTCAGCAGTCACCGCGTGTCTTGCAGGAGTGGGCGGGGTGGGACAGCGGCAGTGGGGGCGAGGTAAGACACACACACACACACACGTATACATATAAATATATATATATATATATATATATATATATATATATATATATATATATATATATATATATATATATATATATATATATTTTGAGGGCAACACATCCTAATTTTCTGCTCATTCGCTGTAACAAGTGCAATATCCTCATGTAATCGTTTTCATCTAAAAAATGGCTCCAATATATGAAATTATTAAGTAACGTCGAATGCATAATGATGATATGATGATATAAGCTTCCATTTGCAGCGTTAGGACGGATATGTCTAAAGCAATTTGGGAAATATAATTAAAACTTTACTCTGACGAGACATTGCAATACATATACATTTCAGTATTTATGATTAATGCCTAAAATATTTGACACTGATTATTTAAGGATGATTTGCGTGGTGCAGGAAGGGTAGAAGGGCACGGCGTGGAGGCAAATTGGAGGGCTGAAGTGGAGGGGGGGGGTGGAGGTGGAGTAGATATATAGGGTTGAAGTGGACGAATTGTCAGGAAGCAGTTTCTAGCAACAAGAAACGAGGCATAACTTAAAAAATTTTCACCTGTGCTACTAACGGGCGGAGGCCGACCATTCAACGTCTCCATCAAGCCTACTGGCACCATAGGTTCAAGACAAAAACAGAAACACAAACAAAAATTTAATGTGCTTATGTTTTCATTGTGTTTCTTGTGTTCTTGTAAATTGAAGGATTATAATGGCTTTTCCCCTGCAAAATTCTATTACAATAATGAACTCGAACTACCCCATCTACGTTTTCATTAAAAGGATACTGGCTAAGGGCAAACAAAAATACGCCAAAAAAAAATAAATAAATAAATAAAATAAATTAAAAAAACACGCTTGTTGCCAGACCCTGTATAGAGGACAGTAGGAGAAATAGAGGCAGGGGGTGGAGGTCCAATTTAGCATTAGAGGTATCTTGTCACTCCTCTTTTGAAAGTGTTTGAGTCATAGGCAGGTGGAAAAACACATAGGAAGAGAGTTCCAGAGTTTATGAGGGTAAGGGATGAAAGAGTGAAGATACTGGTTAACTCTTGCATTAGAAAGATGGACAGAATAGGGATGAAAAGAATTAAAAAGCCTTGTGCAGCGAGGTAAAAAAAAAGTAAATAAATAAATACACCACTAACATTTGATTGATGTATTTAAATTAATAAAAATCTCCACATCCTCTTCCAAAACTTGTATTTTTACAAAGTAACAATTCATAAAACTGTACACTTATGTAAAGAACATTTAATTACAATTAGCTCTTTATTCATAAGTAAACACATTACTACACATGACAAATGGTTTAAAGTTTTTTTTTTTACATCATAGTCACAAACATTCAATCATCCTTACTATTTACATCATTTCAGGAGTTACTTTCCAAGACTAGGAGATTGCTGCCTTTCTCTCTCTTTTAATATTTTACTTCTGCAATTATTGACATTCATTGTGTATGATGAGGGTCCAGGACGAAGAATTCGGGCTGATCCTAGGCATTCATCTCCAACGTAGAAGACTGCAAACTGTACATCAAGAAAGGTGTTTGTTAGAAATATGGTTCCATAAGAATATGACATCATGATATAATAAAGTTTAGGAGAATCTAAGTTTTCTGGGCTCCTCAGAGGGCTGGGTGGCTCTGTGGTACATTGGTCATCTCATGACCTAAAGGTTGTGAGTTTGATCCTGGCTCACAGCAGCTTCTTGGTGAGAGAGCTAGCGGCTAGCTCTCTTGTTAGCCCTAGCAGAGCTATATGTTCTATAGTTACCTAGTTTGCAGGTATTATTTAATCCCTTTTTTCTGGGCTCCTTAGGTATCCCCAATTATCTCTACAAAGCATCAGACATGCAATACATTTCTCTCCTGACCGAACCAACCTTAACTGAAGGAACTCTTTCTAAACACAGGGAAGACAACACTAGAGAGGACTGGGGATGACAATAGCCTAAGCTGTGGTCTACCTAAAGTCACAGTTACCTGCTGTCTTGAGATTACCTACAGTGCAGTCTGTATAAGAAGTATAACCTCTTCCCAGCACTTAGAGGGGTCTGCGTATACAATACTGGTGAACACTGCCTCTGTCAGTACTTTCAAGTGTGAAAAAATTTATCTGCCTTTACCTCACATTATCATAGTTAAAACTGCTTCTATTCTTTTCTGTCTACATGACTGCGTAGTATTAAGGGCTGTTAATCTTTTGGCTGAATGTCACCAATACAAATGAGAGAAAAACACTAATTAAACAATTTATGATACAAAGGGCCTGTGGTAAAAACTCCCCTACCTTCTCTTAGATCTGCCACTGTCAATGTTCTATTATCTATAATTTCCTCATCAGTACACTAAAATAAGAACATCATATTTTTGTCATGGATGTATGTTATATTTGAAAGAGTTCTATGTTCTAGGTACCGTATATTGCGGCTTATAAGTCGATCTGGCACATTAGTCGACTTCAATAATTTGACCCCAAAATGTTGTACTAGAGGTTTACCTTGCAGAAAAGTCGACCCCCTAAACTATTACTTAGCCTGGCCCAATATCGGCCTGAGTCACTAAGTACTGGTTGTAAATTAAGTTTTATCTACAGTAAAGAAAATAAAACAATTCAAACAGATTGAAAACACCACCGACTTCAAGCATTTCAACATAAACAAACCGTCAGTTTTTACTTTTTACTTTGTAGCAGTTTCCGGTTTTTACCGTAAGTCTTAGTAGAATAACATGTGTAAACACAACCCTTAGGCCAAGTTCAGTAGCAGTTTTCCGGTATCCTGATGTTACTGGTGCAAATATATTTAAAGGTTGCTATTTTATATCTACCCCATAAGTCGACCCCTAGTTTTGACCATAAAGAAATTACCTTAGAAACTCGACTTATAGGCCGCAATATACGGTAACTAAATATTGAAAACATGATCATGGATATAATAATCTACACTTAATTTTTTTTTCAAAAAGAACATCACCAAAGGAAAGTTGACTACTGTGCTTGGAAAAAATATCATCATCTCCATACCTGTCCTGGAGTTATGGCACGAAGTGGTTCAGCCAAACTAACAACCATGTTATTTTGTGTAGGAGATCGGTGCCATGGATTGGAATCATCAGCAGTTATGACACAAGGAACCAACGAGGCAGTGTTCTGGAACCGAAAATGACATTCCAACTGCCCTTGAGAGTAAAGCTGTGATGGAGGACTGTGAATCCAAAATACAGGTTCAGTGAAGAGGATGGAAGTAAAGAGGGCAGGATGATCAGTTCCAGAGACCTATAAAAGAAGATATGGTCTGAGTATAGATACATCTCTTCATGTTTTTAGAATATATGGACAACAAAGACTTGAACATATGTATATATGGATCTAAAGAACATGAACAACAAAGCTTTATATATTTCTCATATAAAGTTTAATCTCTACTGATGAATATATTAAAGGACAGATTCAGACACTGGTGGATGTAATCAAAGACTTACAAGTAATGCTCTATTTTCAACTCAAAACAATTTTCCCCCAAAAAAGCGGGACACTATCTTTCCATCTGATATCCATTCCTAAAAACTTCCCCACTGGGATTGTCATGACATAAGAATCTCCATTTATTCTTGTCCTTACGTTCCCTCATAGCATGATCTAGTCCTCGCAGTCTCCTTTGTCTCATATTCTAGCACTCTGTCCTCCCATTTCACTGGGGATCAACCTTTTGCACCCACAGCCTCCACCATGCTCACATGCACATGGTACCTCTCTGTTTCCAAGCCCATTGACGTTGTGGAGGGGCTTAAGGACCAGAGATTGAGGTCTGATGCTGCGAAGCTTCAGACTTCAGTCTCTGGTCCAACCAATTTTTGCTTGGCCTTTTTTTCTCTTTCTAGCTTTCCTTCCCCTTGTTTCATCTATCTTTTCTTTTTAACCTCTCACTATCCCCTTTTTTCCTAAAGTGTGAGAGCCGTGCTGAGAGGATGAAAGGCTAACAAGAAGTTCAGTCATGAACGGCCTGAGGGTGCCATGGGCACAGTATACCCTCCCTTTTTCATTGCCCTTACTCTCCATGGGGGTTATGGGGAGCAGACCAGTTATATCCCCCCACTTAAACTCGGCCCACTACGGCAAATTATGAAAATTTTAAACTAACAGGTGCACTGGAGAATGCACCTCAAAAAATTCATCCCCCTGACTTCCCTGGCTTTGACAAGGATACGCCTCTGACCACGGCTCTGAAAACTCCTCTAACCACCCACCTGTCAACTCCCTCATCTCCTCCTCCTCCTCTTTTACCTATTTCTCAAACACTAACACCAACCCCTACTTCTACATCTGTATCTTCCTCCAGTATAACCACCTTAGAACCATAAATACCACCAAAAAGTAAAACCACACACCAACTCTCCACCCCGGCCTCTTCCTCTTCCATAACTCAGACTGTTCCCTCCTCCTCTCACCCATGCCCACGCTCATCCACTACCACTAATCACCTTCCTTTATCCTCTTTGGTCCTCGTCGATGGAACAAATACTTCCATATCCCTGCTCATGCTCCATATTAAAAAAAAACTTTCCAATTTCAGAAATGCATCCAAAGACAGGTGGGAAGGGTAACCTTCCACACATGACCTGACAAATCTCGCCTAGTCATTGTTGACTCAGAATCTGAAGCTGAAGCAATGCTCACTCTAAAAGACCTTGATGGGAAACCATTCCCTGTGTCCCCTGATACTTAACTCAACACTTGTACTGGTACCGTTCCCATTCCCAATGAAATCTGGCCAGACGGCATCAGTTGGTCTGACTGTTCTCCTGACCTTTCTGAACTGATTGCAGATGAACATGATATCACACATATGTCCTGCTTTACCATTAATCCTTGTGGCCGTCGCAAACATCCAGTAAATATTGCAAGAATTGTATTCAAAGTACACACAACATGGCTGCTCGACAAAAGCAGAGTTCTGTCACTGCACCCTTTGAATACAAGTGCCGCAACGGTACTGCCCGCACCCTTGGAATTTTGCACCCTTGGGGAGCCAACTGTATAAAGGAGGAGCCTTCTATAAGGTTAAATCTTATATTCCTCCCCCACGTCAGTGCCAAAACTACTGGAGATTTGGAAATCCAGCAAAATACTGTAGATCCACTGCACGTTACCCTCTCTGTGCCTCACCTGGCCATACCTGTATAAACTGCCCTTCAACAATACACATCTGTGCAAACTGCACTCAAGAACATAATGTCTTCTTTAGAGGCTGCCCTGTTTACAAATTTGAATCAGAAGTTGCTGCCCTCTGCTTCAAACATGGCCTAACACTCAAAGAAGCCCGTCGCTGTGGCTTCCAACAGGTTCCTCTCTCTCAGAGCATCTCCATTAACACCCCACAAACCACGACTAACACTGACTCTCCTCCTGCTACATCCCATCCTTCTTTTTCCACTCACACCGCTTCCTCTCTCACTCCTCTTGTTCCTTCATCTAGCACAAATACCTCCTCCACTTATCTCACCCACCCTGTAGTTACTTCAGTGCCAGTGAATAATAATTTTTCTCTCCTAAACCCAGATACCCCAACCTCTACTCCTTCAACTTCAAACCTTACCCCCCTTCCACGTCGTACTCCAGTACCTAACACCAAGCGTTGCTCCTGTGCTTCTCCAAAACCTTCACTAAAACTTCTTCCCTACAGCCTCCGGCCAAGAAAATGCTTACTCCCATTCTCTCATCCCCTTCTTTCCATAGTAAGACCATCTCTGACATTGAAGCGTTCATAACAGAACCTTTCATTGATACCTCACTCCCTTTTCCATCCTCTACCCCACCACATTCCACCTTCGAGAACACCATCTGTGTTTCTGCAGAAGTTCATCAACCACCTAATAACCTTCCTTCCACTCCTATACCCCCTCCCCCTCCCTCCTCTTTCTCCCCCCTCTCTTCCTACTCCTCTCCCATCTTCCTCCCCTCCTTCCCTATCACCCCTTTCCCATTCTTCACCTCCCACCTTCACAGCTACATCTACTAGAAAATCTCCTCTTGACTACCCTTTACCTCCTGGAGTCTCTTGTGAATCCCTGTTCAATAATTCCTCAATCTAAAATTCCTCCTGCCCAGATACTGCCCTTACTTCTATAACTCCTACTTCTGATGTCCCCACCTCTCCTAATCCCATTACTCCTATCCCTACCATTATGGCAACTCGTTAATTTTCTTTTATTCATTATTCAACAATGTCCATTCTCCACTGGAACATCCGTGGTTTCCGCTCCCATAGAAATGACCTCCGCTATCTACTCTCTATCTATGAACCCCATGTTATATGCCTTCAAGAAACCTTTTTGGTTCAACCACCCACACCAATTCCTAACTACCACTTCATCCATTCTCCTCATTCTATTGCTGCTTCTTCTATTCTTATCCATCATAAGACACCATATACTTACCTCAACATTGCGACTACTATTCTTTGTACTGTGGTACGAATCTTTATTCAACGTTAGATTACTATTGTTTCTGTTTATTTCTCACCATCCCATCCTATTGATTATGATAACCTCCACAATCTAATATCCTAACTTCCCTCCCCATTGATGATAGTCGGCGACTTTAATTGTCGACATACGCTTTGGGGGGATTCTGCAGTGAATTCTCGTAGTTACTCCATCAACTATCCTTCCTCAAAATTATTGGTAACATGGGTGTATTTATCCAATCTGTCCTTCATAATTGCAACTTTCGTGTGCGAGTTGCCTCATCTGTCTCTTCCTCCTATACTCAATATGAAGGTGTCCCTCAAGGATGCATTCTTAGCACCACCCTATTTCTTATTGCCATTAACAACATTAAAGCTTCATTACCAATAGGTGTAAGATCATCCCTCTATGTAGATGACCTTGCCATCTATACCTCTGGGTTCTCCCCCTCAACACTCCAACAGATTATACAATATGCTATATCAAATATTTCTTCTTGGGCCACTAATCATGGTTTCAGATTTTCAACTACTAAATCCTATTCAATTTTCTTCACCTGCTCCCATACAGTAACTGCACCCTTGCTTTATGTCTATGAAAATCAATTAAATCCCGCTCCTCAGCAAATTTCTAGGCCTCATTTTTTACCATAAACTTACCTGGAAAGAGCACATTGCAACCATAAAACAAAATGCTCTCCGATGCCTCCAACTTCTAAAAACTCTTTCCCATATATCTTGGGGTGCGGATAGGAAAACACTTCTCCCTCCACACGTTTCTTTAATACTCTCCACTCTTGATTATGGATGTCATGTATACTCTTCGGCTTCTGCCACTCTCTTAACCTCACTTGACCCAATCCATCACTTAGGATTGCGCCTAGCTCTTGGCGCTTTTCGATCTTCCCCAGTGGAAAGCCTGTACGCAGAATCAGGCTTACCATCACTTTCCCAACACCGCACTCTCCTTTCCCTCAGAAGTTATGTCAGGCTACACCAGTTTTCCACCTCTAAGATCACTATTCCACAAGCTCTTCAAAGTAGTTTCTCCTCCCATCCACGACCACTTTCTGTTCCTATGCACTCCCTTCTCTCTCACTCCCCCTTTCTTGATTTAAATGTACTCCCTTTCCATACCCAATCATTTCCACCATGGCTTATACCCACCCCCTTAACCCCTAGGGTCCAGATGACGGATATATCCGTCGGGACGTAGAGTCTGGGTGACGGAGATATCCGTCATAGCTACTTTTTAGCTAAACAGGACTACCTTGAGCGGATTTTGCTACGCAGCGGGGTAGTGCGTGCTATCAGGCCCACGTTCTGCTCACCTTTCAGTTCCTGCTTGACCCTAGCAATGGCTGATTCACGGGAACGTGATCTGCGCACGTCCCAACCCCTGGCCGCCACCAGCCAGCCCAGTGCACCACCCCTAACTTTGACACCACACTCCAGCCCTCAGCACTGACGACGCCCTCCTCAACGCAACCCGGGTTCGGGTTCTCGCTGTAACTAAGGTCCAAGCATTTTATCGTACGGTCAGAGATCGAGAGGTGGCGGATACAAAGCCACAGCCACTCCGCGCGCACGAACAATCGCCTCTCCGCACCACAAGACAGTGTCTCCTTCAATTCGTCATTTCTCTATAACTACACATCGTAGAGACATGGGGATGGTACCACTGGAAAAAAGAAGAGTTGAAGGAAAGTAATAAACAATTTTCAGGTCAGTACAATACAGTCGGCCCCCCAAGGGTGCGCACTCCAAGGGTGCGAAATTCCAAGGGTGCGGACAGTACTGGTTTGGCACTGATGTTCAAAGGGGGCGAAAAAATTCAAAGCGTGCGCAAAATCACTAGCTGGCAGCAGCGGGATGAGGCAACACACACCCCGCCATTCTCCACCAGTCCTTGACGGGTTGTCAGCTCTCTCTCTCTCTCTCTCTCTCTCTCTCTCTCTCTCTCTCTCTCTCTCTCTCTCTCTCTCTCCTCTCTCTCTCTCTCTCTCTCTCTCTCTCCCCCCCCCCTTCCTTTAAAGAACTCAACATCCTAAAGCTTCATTTGTGGAATTCTTCTTCCTCCGGATCGGATCGGATGTAATGTCGGGGGATAGCCTTTTCTACGGCCCCCCTGATGTTGTTTTCTCACTTAGGTGTTGCTGGTCTTTTCTTTATTGCTTCCACTATATGACTTGTTCTAATTTCTTTTCTCTTATTTTCCAAAAGTTATATATTACAGTTTTTGTATTTTCAATGTCTCTTTTGTTTTCTAATTTATAAAGCACTTTTATTACTATCTCTTCTTTGTCTTGCTGGTACGGCTGCTGCAGTTTCCACATTTTCTTCCTTTCTTCTTGGTATCCTTCGCAGTACAAAATAAAATGCTCCAGGTCCTCCTCCTCCCCACCACACACTGGGCATTTTGTGTCTCCCCCTCGGAGGAAGCGTACTCTGTCATGCAAGGGGAGGCTGTTCGTTCTTGCTTGGAAGAGGGTAGTTGAGGCGGGCCTGTTGTCATACAGGTGGTCGGTTTCCCCTACCTTCTTCCTGCACTGCCTGTACATTCGTAGACTTGTCTTCTGTGTCATCCCCTCTCTCCATCTCCTCGTGTCCCACTGCCGCAGACTCTCTTCCAGTTCTCTTCTCTTCATCCTTTCCAGTCGCTGAACGCTGATCCCTATTTTTTCTATAACATTCATGCTGTACAGTGACCAAGCATGAGCTCTGCATATTATGGTGTTCTTCATAATTTTTTCTACAATTTCATTTCTTCCCCCTTTGAGTGTGCTTTGGATGTAGGCCAATCTGTTTTTCATTACTCTTGTTTCAAAAAGTGATGCACCAATTTCACCCCTTATTCCTTCTTCTGCTGTGTACCTTCTTGCTCCTAGTATCAATCTGTACACTGAGTTTTCTATGTTTTGTAATTTTCTTATTTCCTCTTTATTAAATTCAAGTACACATACTCCATGTAGCAGCATTGGCATCACCACCGATTTCCAATATGTTTTTCCAATCATTATTTTGTTGCAACTTCGGAGGATGATGCTGTAGGTCAGATTGGCCAATTTTTGTGCTTTCTTAATAATTTCTTTTTTATGTTCTTTAAAGCAGTCTTTCTGGTTTATTATATTTATGCCTAGGTATTTAATTTTATTTGTAACTTTTATACCTTCAATTTCATTTATCTCTTCACTGACATTAAAAAGTATGAAGCAGCTCTTTTCCTTATTTAGTTCTAGTCCACAGCTCTCACTTATTTTTATCAGGTCTTTTATGTTTTCCTCTGCCTCCTCTCTGCTCATTGACATCTGCAGTCCGTCATCCGCAAAAAAAGTGTGTTGATGTGCACTACGTTGTCAGAATATCCACGTTCATTTACTTGAATTTTTTCTAGGATCATATATGTTATTAATTTGAATAATGTCGTTGAGCCAGTACATACCTGTCTGATCCCATTTGTGATTTTCATATCTATTTCTTTATTGTCATTTATTTTTATTCTGGTTTTATCATTATCGTAGATTTCTTTCACACATTCTATTATTTTGCTGTCTATCTTGTATTTCATCATTGCCTGTATTAGTTTGTCACGGCTTACATAATCAAAGGCTTTTTTAAAGTCTATTGCTGCTATATATAGTTGCTTTCCTTTCATGTAGCTGTTCCTTATGCAGTGCTGGAGTATGTACAAGTTGTCTTCTATGCGTTTCCCTGTAGTAAATCCTGCCTGTTCTTCCTTCTCTTCATTGCTTATCCTCAGATGTTCATCTATTCTTTCCCTCACAATTTTCATGAAGATCTTGTATGATATATTAGTTAGTGAAATTGGTCTTAGATTTATTGCATTTAGGCATTTTCTCAAGGACTCTATACACACTTCGCTCTTCAGAATAGCTTTGTAAAATTCTGGTTTAAGTCCATCAGGTCCTGCTGTTTTCCGTCTTTATTGTTTTTAGATTGCTTCTTATTTCTTGTGTTGATATTTCTTTGTGGGCCATTTTCCTGCAGTGTGTTTCCAG
Organism: Metacarcinus magister; assembly: GCA_029783475.1. Classification (NCBI taxonomy): domain Eukaryota; kingdom Metazoa; phylum Arthropoda; class Malacostraca; order Decapoda; family Cancridae; genus Metacarcinus; species Metacarcinus magister. The sequence continues at coordinate 44,642 of JAPQNM010000819.1, read as the reverse complement.
CTCTGCAACTGCATCCATGTGTTCTCTTAATATAATTGGTGCTTCCATTCCCCCTTGGTGGTGTACTGTTAGTCCTTCACCATGCTCGTCCAAGTCTCTTTCGTACTCTCTTCTTTTATCGTTGTTCCAAACATTCTTAATATTATTGCTTTCCTTTTGATATATTCCTTCCCAATAGTTAATCAGTTCTATCTCCATCTCCTCCTCATTTAGCTTCCTCCCATCTTTGTATATTTCTATGCAGTCATTTTTCTTGACTTCTTGTCCTCTTAGTTTTTTTATGTTATCCCATAGTTTCTTTCCTTGGTCCTTTCCCTCCTTTATTTCTTTTGTCACTTTTTCTTCATGTAGATACATCTCTCTTCTTATTCTATCCTGTACAATTTTCTTCTGTTTTTGGTATTTATCTTTCCATTTTTCTCTTTCCTCTTCTTCTTCTGCGTTACGTCTCTTTCGGTTGTATTCCTTTCTTAGTGCTATCCCTTTCTTTATATCCTCTGTCATCCAAGGTGGGTCTCTTTTTTCTGTGGTTCCTTCTGTGTTCCTCTTCCTATATACTCGTTTCAGTTTTCTATCCGCTGCTCTCTTCATTATCTCTTCTAATTTTTCTATATCCATGTGTTCCTCATTAGTGCATTCCACCTCTACCTCCCTTATAAATACCTGGAGCGCTTCTTCATTTTTCTTATAGTATTCTACCTGTTTGACCTCTTCTTGGTTTCTCTTCCTTCCGTTATCAATCTTAAAGCATATTTGCATAAGGTTATGATCTGATAAGTCATACATTTCCTTTTATTCATCTATTTGCATATCTTTGTATTTGTTGTACAGGGAGGTGCTTACTAATGCGTAATCTATCACACTTCTACATTCCCTTCCCCCCCATGTGTATAATCCTTTACAGTTTTCATCATTATTCAACATTATCAAGTTGTATTTTTCCAGCCACTCTAGAATGATCTTTCCTCCTTCATCTATTTCTTGGTTACCTAGGAAACCCACATGTCCATTAAAATCCCCTATGATCATAATAGGCTGGCTTTGTTTTTCTTCAATAATCTTTTCTATCTCATTCTTTATGTCTTCTTCTTTTCCTGTCTTCTTGCATACCACATGGTAAATATACAATAACCATATAAAAATATATGTTTAGTCCCTTGCACATTACACACATGTCTTTTGTGTCCCTACAGTGCGTTTCCTCCACCATCACCTCCTGTCCCTTCTTCCATAACGTCATAAGGCCTCCTCCTTTTTGTCACTCATTTATCTCATACTTACACAACAGTTCAAACTCTCTGGTATTTTAATTTTATTTATCTTCAGCTGTGTTTCTGTTAGGCACAGTACGGTGTTATTTTCTATTAATTTTTGCACTTCACACATTTTTATATTGGTTAATCCTTGTACATTTATACATTTCACAAATAAATATTCTTCCTTCTCTTTTCTATTTTCATAGACTATTTTCTTCACTACCTTTACACAGTTCTTTACTGAAAATTTCTCCTTATGAGCTGCCCTTTACTTATATACCATCCCCTTTCACCATTTTCCCTTCAAGCAGTCTCTGAGCTCTTTCTCCTTAGCCCTTTCTTTTTGTGTTAAGTCTGGGGACACAAATACTCTTCTGTACTCCTCTTTTGTTGCCTCCTTTAGTTTTTTTGCAGTTTTCACTATCTCCCACTTTGTGTAAACCTCCGTCAGCTTTACCAGTAAGGCTCTTGGTCTCTCTGAGTCTGTTTCCCAAGTCGTACCGTTTCCACTACTTGTACATCTTCTACATTTAGTTCATTAGTAAAGATATCCATGCATACTGCCTGATCCTGCTGTTTTCGTTCTCTCCAGTTTTGGATGGTTGTACCTGGCTCTTTCAAGTTGTAGATTACTACATTTTTTATCCTTTTCTGTTTGTCCTCTCTTTCTTCCAATACTTCTATCACTTTCTTGGCTACGTATTCCTTCAATTCTTCTTCCATTTTTACCCATTTCCTGTCCATCTGGTTAACTTTCTGCTGCATCTCCTCCATCTGTCTCATGAATCTTGCCATCTCCTCTCTCATTTCCCTCTCTGCTCCTATGTTGTCCTGTTGAGACTCCTGTTCTCGTCCGTTACATTTCTCCTCCATTATCTTACTATACTCTCTCATCTTCCTCATCATCTTATCATTTCCCTCCTTCAGGTCTTTGAGCTTTTTTTTCATCTCTGTGTTATCTTCCTTGAGTTTTTTCGCCTCCTCTATGTTCTTCTTCACTTTGGTGCAGCACTCCCCACAAAACCACACCTTCATTTCTCCCTTCTCTAGTGCTCAGAACAATTGCTCTCCTACCTTTTCACACCTTGCATGGTACCAAAGGTTACAGTCGTCGCACTGGATCCCTTCATCTTCCTCGTTCACCTTCTTCAGGCAATGTTTACACTCGTCCCGGCGGCGGGGTAAACTTCCTTTCTTCCTCTCCTTCTCTTCACAATTCTGGCACTTTTCCTCTTCGTTGACCCTTCCGAAGTAACCACATTCCTTACACTTCTTCGCTCCTCGCCCTCTTACGTTCTTCATATTTGCAATATTTAGCAATATTTGACCAGCAACAACAGGTGGTTGTTACTCCTTCTCCACTTGCTGTCGTGCGTGATCTTCTTTCTTCTTCTTGTCCTCCTCCTCCTCCTCCTCCTCCTCTTCTTCTTCTTGTGACCTGTTATGGTTTGTATCGCCTTGTAGGTCCCATCTTCCTTGGTGTTACGGTTCTTCTATCCTTCCATAGACGTGAATAGGAAGAAAGTGCAACACAAAGGGAGATTTTTACCGATGTTACTAGTCCTTTCTTTTCAATTACGCTGATTTTCTTTGCATTCTTCTCACGTCTGTATAAGACGGGAAATACGCAAAGAAATTCAGCTGTTGTCGGGCGGCCATGTTGTGATGACGTCATCTCTCTCAGATGTGGGATTCCTCCTCCTCCATCTTAGATACTGTAATGGCTTCCGCCAGTACAGTATCTATCTATTATCTATCATATTTAATCACATGTATATATGTACTGTATATTCTTTCATTATATCATGTATTTCGGGGGTTATTGGGCGAAAAAAGGGTAAGTCTTAAGAGTCCCGGACTACATTAGTGAATTTCCCATAGGTTATTAACTTCCAAGGGTGCGTTTTTCCAAGGGTGCGCAAGGGTTCGGACTACATTAAGCGCACCATTGGGGGGCTGACTGTATATAGGTTGAGAGTGAGGGCAGTGTGAAAACTGTCGAAATAGAGCAAAATCAGCATTTAGAAAATAAAGTGCTGGGTGCAACGTGCCCGGACTGGAGGGGTTAATTTGCCCTTCTGCCCTTTCTAATTCTTCCAAGTCCGATACACCAACTTACATCTTACGAACCCTTTTTATTCAACACTTTACTACTCATAATAATTGCACCCCTGTACAGTCCTCAGGTTGGGCTTAATGTAGTTTGCACACCTTGTGCACCTTTGGAAAAATGCACCCTTGGAAGTTAATAACCTATGGGAAATTCACTAATGTAGTTCGGGACTCTTAAGACTTACCCTTTTTTCGCCCAACAACCCCTGAAATACATGATATAATGAAAGAATATACAGTACATATACACATGTGATTAAACATGATAGGTAATAGATAAATACTGTACTGGCAGAAGCTATTACAGTATCTAGGATGGAGGAGGAGGAATCACACATCTGAGAGAGAGATGACGTCATCACAACATGGCCACTCGACAAAAGCTGAATTTCTTTGCGTATTTCCCACGTCTTATACAAGCGTGGGAAGAATGCAAAGCAAATCAGCGTAATTGAAAAGAAAGGACTAGTAACATCGGCGAAAATCTCCCTTTGTGTTGCACCTTCTTCCTATTCACGTCTATGGAAAGATAGAGGAACTGTAACACCAAGGAAGACGGGACCTACGAAGCGATACAAACCATAACAGGTCACAAGAAGAAGAAGAGGAGAAGGAGGAGGAAGAATAATTCCACATATGAAGCTTTAGGATGTTGAGTTCTTTAAAGGAGAGAGAGAGAGAGAGAGAGAGAGAGAGAGAGAGAGAGAGAGAGAGAGAGAGCTGACGTCATCACAACATGGCCGCTCGACAAAAGCACAGAGTTTCGTCACCGCACCCTTGGGGGACCGACTGTATACAGTCAGCCCCCCAAGGGTGCGGGCAGTACTGGTGCGGCACTTATATTCAAAGGGTGCGGTGACGGAACTCTGTGCTTTTGTCGAGCAGCCATGTTGTGATGACGTCAGCTCTCTCTCTCTCTCTCTCTCTCTCTCTCTCTCTCTCTCTCTCTCTCTCTCTCTCTCTCTCTCTCTCTCTCTCTCTCTCTCTCTCTCTCTCTCTCTCTCTCTCTCTTCTTTAAAGAACTCAACATCCTAAAGCTTCATATGTGGAGTTCTTCTTCTTCCTCCTCCTCTTCTTCTTCTTCTTGTGACCTGTTATTGTTTGTATCGCTTTGTAGGTCTCGTCTACCTTGGTGTTATGGTTCCTCTATCCTTCCATAGACGTGAATAGGAAGAAAGTGCAACACAAAGGGAGATTTTCACCGATGTTACTAGTCCTTTCTTTTCAATTACGCTGATTTTCTTTGCATTCTTCTCACGCCTGTATAAGACGAGAAATACGCAAAGAAATTCAGCTTTTGTCGAGCGGCCATGTTGTGATGATTCTCTCTCTCTCTCTCTCTCTCTCTCTCTCTCTCTCTCTCTCTCTCTCTCTCTCTCTCTCTCTCTCTCTCTCTCTCATCTCTCTCTCTCTCTCTCTCTCATCTCATCTTATCTATCATATTCAATCATATGTGTATATGGACTGTATATTCTTTCATTATATCATGTATTTTGGGGGTTATTGGGCGAAAAAAGGGTAAGTCTTAAGAGTCCCGGACTACATTAGTGAATTTCCCATAGGTTATTAACTTCCAAGGGTGCATTTTTCCAAGGGTGCGCAAGAGGTGCGGAGTACATTAAGCACACCTTTGGGGGCCTGACTGTATACTGATGGCTCTAAATCCCAATATGGCTCTGGTTTTGCCGTTCTGCTCCCCTCTCAATGCTTCCATTTCCAATTTTTCTTTGTGACAATTGTATTTACCTAGTTGAAGTATACAGGGCCTGAGCTACACTCGAGTGGTCCTGTCTCCGTATCTATATTCGTCCAGTTTTTCTTTCAGTTGATGTACATTCTTTGTCATTATAACTTCTTCTTTCAGTCCATTCCAAGTGTCTATACTTCTTTGTATCGTTCAAGCAAATTCCTCTTTGCAATTTTTCTTGTCCCCTCAAATTTCTAGCCTCTCCTTTTCTTCTTAATATTAGATCCTTTCTATCTGTTTCCTTCAGGTTGTTCATCAATTTATATATTGTAATTAAGTCTCCTCTTTCTTTTAAAGTTGTTTGATGCATTTATTTTAATCTTTCCTCATATGTTAGTTCTTCCAAATTTGGCACCATCTTAGTTACAATTCTCTGTATTCTTTCTAATTTCAACACATGCTTTTTCTTATGTGGGGACCATATTACTTCTGCATATTCCACTTTTGGTCTGATTATTGTATTTATAATTTTTCTCATCATATCTTTATCTAGAAAATGAAAAAAAACATCTGTATATTTCCTAGCATCCTGAACGTGTTACCAAATATTCTATCTATGTTTCTCTGGTGATAAGTTGTCTTGTATTACCACTCCCAAATCTTTCTCTTCTTTTGCTATTGATATAATATTTTCTCTTAACTTATATGTCCATGAGGGTCTTATTGTACTCTTTCCCATTTCCAATACATGGCATTTTTTAAAATTAAATTCCATTTCCTATGTATTGCTCCATTCATATATCTTGTTTATATCATTCTGTAGCTCCTCGCAATCTTGGTGGTTTCTTATATTTCTTAGTAATTTTGCATCATCTGCAAACAGACTTATGTAACTGCTTTTTCCTTCTGTCAAGTCATATACACATACTAAAAACATTATCGGTGCCAAAACTGATCCCTGTGGTACTCCACTTTTCACTTCTCTCCATTCTGAACAACACAATTTGAATTACATGAAATTTAAACTGCAAAATGGCATCATATCATAACTTAATCACAAATTAAGATACAAAGCTCTGTACTGTACATACATAGTTCATGTTTGTTTTATTTCCACTGTCATAGGCTAAAGTGTCTCATTCAAAAATATTTGTTAATGTTGTGTTTCTTGGTTTTAATAATTAGAAAGAAAAAAAATTACTAATGGATTACAAAAGAAGAGCAGACAGCAACAGCTTTACTACTTTATCACTTTCATTTGTGAATTTCTATGGAAAATTTACTTCTCATAATCACAAAAAAATGTTTAGATATGACATTACTTTATATTAAGTAAAAGAAAAACTACTGCATCTCATTGTAAATATGAATTTTTACTTACCACAAAAATGTCATTCGTTTCTGCATTCTTCTCACAAACAAAATAGGGTAGAGGAAAGGGTGAGAGATTACATCTCTGTCCCACAGTCCACTGGTGCACTCCCTTGTGAGTGCCCACCACTTCCTGAGTCTCCAGGTCGATGAAGTTGCCAGGCTTGTCCTCAATATACTGGTGATGGAATACAAAAAAATGTCATTATAATCCGTGGGATAAATCAGAAATTGTGCACTTTTGTTGCACCCCACTTGTCATATAAGACACCATTTTCACTTGTTGTGATTGGCACAAACTGGCAGGTAATTTTTACCAGAGCCTTGTGTAAGCGATGGAAAAGTCCCACATTATTAGTATTTTTTATATATATTTAAGTGTCATTCCTTGTTTTCTTTGATTATAATGTTTATATCTGATTTCAAATGATTTCATAAAAATATCACACCTTTAGCTCAAGCAAAAATGGTATCAAAATTAATTTTCTATCAATCGCATATTAATTTTGTTTTAGTTTGCACGATTTTTCAGATGTGAACTTTTGATGATGCAGTGTATTTTATTGTCTTACTATTGCAGGTTGACTGACTGCTGAAGATGGCTGAATCACTGGTCTCCCTGGGGGCTTCTGCCACACGAGTTCATAGTCAAGAACCAGACTGGAAGCAGTGTTTGTGCCATGTGATGTCTGTTTCTGGTAGTCTGACTCCATTCACAGCACAAAATTGGATGAAACTTCGTGAGAGTGCAGAACAGCGCTAAGATGCTATATACAGACATGTCATAGAGCACTGGGACGAAGGCCCTGCTGGTGGTTATCATCGTCCATGCTACCAGACCTGCACAAACAAGACCCTCATCAAAAGACTGCTGACTAAGAGGGACCTTGAAAGTCTTGATCATCCATCTCAATGTCTGTCTATAAGTATGGAAACAGTTGGTACCAGTGTGAGACAAACCCACTCAGTGACACCAACCAAGTGCATCTTCTACCAACATACACAACGTCGAGTTGGGGAAAAACATGAAAATTTGACGCAATGTATAACCGAGCAGTCAAGCAAGAGACTCCTGGTAGCTGCAGAGCAGAAAGATGACCAATACATTCTACTGCAAATAAGAGGAAAAGACCTGATTGCCATTGAGGTGAAATATCACAAAACATGCTACATTAGCTACACCCGTGATGTCAAGACTCCTAAAGAGAAAGATACTGAGGCCTGTGATGGATATAAATCAACCTTCATTCAGCTAGTGAGTGTTGTACATGAGAAGATCATTGATGGTCTGGATGTCATGAAGATGACAGACCTACAGGACTTATACATTAACCTGCTGCCAGATTTTGGCATCAATGTACTGAATTACCACACTGAGAAACTCAAAGCCAGACTCCAGAAGCATTTCGGCAGCAGACTGTCATTCTGGCAGCCACAAAAAAAAATTGAGACTGAGATCGTCTTCTCAGAGAATGTATCCACTGGCCAAGCGGTGGAAGTAGCGGTTTCAGCAGCTGCCATGAATGACTTTCAGCCAGTACCTGTATCTGGGTTGGATGAACATAACAAGGCATGTTTAGATGTGCACAAATTATCAGAGCAGAATTAATGACGGTCTGGAACAAAATCCCATGGCCACCAACAGCTGAAGACCTGATAGAGAACAATGTTTACATCCCTGACCTGGTATATAACTTCTTGGCATGGGTACTATGCGGAGATGATAATGAAGGGACTATTTCTGCAGAAAGGTTAAAGCTGTCAGACAAAAATCATCGGCATGTCATGTCAATTGCCCAGGATCTACTGCACTGTGTTTCAGGTGGAAGACACCCAAGCATGTTGTGTTACCTCTGACTGTGAGGCAACTGACAAGAAGTTCATAGCTGGTTGAGATACTTAATCACTTCGGTCACTCGCTGTCAAACAGTCTTATCCAGGAAGTGGAGACATCAATAGCAGAGACATCTGAAGCTAGTTGAGGAGGAAGACTTAATATACACCCCTCCCAACATACAACCAAATGTACCTTTTGTCATGTGTCGGGATAACAATGATATAAGTGAAGAGACACTCAGTGGGTACTACACATTGCACCAATGGGATCATCATTCAGAGAGATCAGCCTCCTGCTCCTCCTACTGCTGTTGCTTTTACTACATCTGTGCCAGGTATCATGTCTACTAGAAGAAACCGGAAGAGCCCAGCAAGATACTGCCATATAATTCTGGAAAGCGATGCAGTCCTAGCAACATGGCTATCACAAGTCATGAGCTGAGATTTCCAAAATTTCCAAACAATGTGGATGAGGTTAGGCAGAAGAACACAGCCTGGTGCATGCTGAGAAGCCGGCATGATGATGATGATGATGATACAACCGTAGGACCGCAGTTAGTTCCAGGTTGGTCTGGATTCAATGCTGCCATTTGCCACCCACCAAAGATGCCCTGAGGTACCATGTTGCACGAGCCAATTACCAAGCATGTATTTGGCATCGGTCTCTGGATGCAGATGACCAGATACCCAATCCAGATGGCTATGGATGGGATGTGATTGACAGCAACATCTTGATCCACTGGATGGATCAACAACCTGCTCTAAGAGCATTGTTACAACTCATCTACTGTAACTGCAGAAAAGATCACTGTGTGGGTGGCAGGTGGTCATGTCGAAAGAGTGCTCTGCCATGCACAGATGCTTGTGGCTGCACTGACTGCAACAACAATCAGAACACTGACAGGACCGAAACTGACTCAAGTGATGAAGATTGAACACTTACAGAACAAAATCTGAACATGTATTCGTCATGCTGTGCTATAAGAAAGTCTGTAAGAGATGTGACATTATCGTAGAGTAAATATTTATATGAAAACACAGCTACATTATAGATCAGTTTTTGTGATTGTATATAGTATAATTATCATAATTTTATCTGTTTGTCTTAAATTAATTTTTACAGTGCTCATAAGAGGGTCAAATTATTATTTCAAGTTACAATAAAGGCACTATCTTTTCGGAAAATCACTTGGTATAGGACATAAACATAAAACTTAAATAAGCAGTACATATTATAGGAGTTTCAATTTGTTGTACACTTTTTTTTCAGCTGAAAATGTAAATAAATCTGGAATAATGTGGTAGAAATTTTTTTTTCTTCACAAGAATAAATAAAATATAATTGTTTTTTGTTTCAGTTATATCCATACATACTTATCCAACCTTTTGAGACACCCTGGAACTCCAAGAAAAGTGTTCCTAGCTGACTGATGTAAAGCCATGAAATCGGCTTTTTGGCTGACTCATCGCTTACACAAGGCTCTGGTAAAAATTATCTGCCAGGTTGTGCCAATGACAAGTGAAAATGGTGTCTTATATGACCTAAGAACCTGCTGGGAAAATCAAACTAAAGTTAGAAGGGGGGTGCAACAAACTCCTTAATTAGGCCTTAATTCTGATTTGGCCCATGGACAAACATATAAACACTAATTAATCACAATGCGGCACTTCCAAATAACAATTAAATACTACAACTTAGTTTTTGATAGTTAGCTATGGAGAAAAATATGCTGCAATTCTTCAAAATGTTGATGATGATCACCATAAAAGTAACGGTAGAAGATAGCAAGAGATGCAACATTTCAGAAGAGTGTAAGAGGTTGAAAACGGTCAGTAAGAGGAGGGGAGTCAATAAAACGAATAGCTTTTGACTCAGCCTTGTTTAGCAACTGTGTGTGCATGGAGCCCCCCATACGTGAGATGCGTACTCCTTACAGGGGCGGATACAACTGGTAGGGGGAGAAAAACTGGTGGAAACGACACAGGACACCTAACTACTTGGAAGCTGATTTAGCAAGAGAAAATATATGAGACTTCCAGTTAAGAGTTTTAGTAAAGGATAACCCAAGGATGTTCAGATGTTCTGTGCAGAAGAGAGGAACAGGTGTGTGTCATTGAAGTAGAAGGGAGAATTGTCTGGAAGATTTTTTTGAGTAGATAAATGAAGGAATTGAGTTTTTGAGGCATTGAACAACACAAGGTTTTCTCTGCCCCAATCTGAAATTAAGCAATTTGAGGCATCTCCAAGTGAGTCATTAACCTGTTTCAGGTTTGGGCGTCTGGAGAAAGACATGGAGAAGTGCAAGGTAAAGTCATCAGCATATGAGTGGATAGGACACTGAGTAAGATTGAGAAGGTCATTCATGAAAAATAGGAATAGTGGGTGATAGGATATCCTTGTGGAACACCACTATTGATAGGTTTAGGGGAAGAACAGTAGACATCTACCACAGCTGCAATAGAATGGCCAGAAAGGAAATTAGAGATGAAGGAGCAGAGAGAAGGATAGAAACTGAAAGAGGGAAGTTTATAAATCAAAGCTTTGTGCTAGACTCTATCAAAAGTTTTTGATATATCTAAGGCAACAGCAAAAGTTTCACCAAAACCCCCAAAAGAGAATGACCAAGAGCTAGTAAGGAAAACCAGAAGATTGCCAGTAGAGCGTCCAGATCGGAAGCCATACTGACGACCAGATAGAAGGTTGTGAGCGGATAGATGCCTCTGAATCTTCCTGTTAAGGACAAACTTAAAGACTAGAAAGGCATGAAATCAAATCAATAAGATGGTAGTTTGAGGGATTGGAGCAGTCACCCTTTTTTGGAACAGGTTGTATGTAGTCATAGTTCCAGCAAGGATAGGTGGAAGTTGATAGGCAAAGACGGAAAAGTTTGACCAGGCAAGGAGCGAGGATGGAAGCACAGTTTTTGAGAACAATAGGAGGGACTCCATCAGGACCATATGCCTTCCAAGGGTTAAGGCCAGCGAGGGCATGATAAACATCTTTACCAAGGATTCAGCACAAAGTGATGGATCTCTGACACGGAAGCAGTAATCATTCCATAGAAAATCAGAATAGTACCTCCTCAGGTCATCTCACTTAGCTGAGGCATAATGCCAGAAACACCTCCGCTTTGGTGGGTCCTGAGGCAGCACTGGAGCGATAGGACAAGGTACTGAAATAAGGCAGTGATCGGAGGAGCCCAACGGAGAGGACAGTTTGACAGAGTAAGCGGAAGGATTAGACATAAGGAAAAGGTCAAGAATGTTGGGCGTATCACCAGAGCGGTCAGGAATACGAGTAGGGTGCTGCACCAGTTGCTCTAGATCAGGGGTTCTCAAACTTTTTAACTCGTCGACCCTCCAATGAACTTTAAAATTTTCTATCGACCCCCTAGCTTTTAATTAAAAGGAAAAAACACTGATGTCAAAATCAATATGAGTAGTGGTAGTAGTAGTAGTAGTAGTAGTTGACATGCAGTATGATAAAAAGTTAACACACAGTAAGAAAATATGTTGAGGTGTATGCGTATATCTAACTTAATTCTGAGTTTTGCACAATTCCATAGCAACTTCTACATCTCCATAAAATCTTTCCACTTTCTTGTCATTGTAGGCTGATGATGGTGCATAAACCTGTATAATTTCAATTTTATATCTTTTGTATATATAATTTGCTTATTAAGCCTGCAATTTGCTCACTTACACAATACAAATTTTCAATATTTTCTGCTAGTTCATTGTTCACTATGAAGTCTACTCCGTGTTCTTTCTAGTCTTTTTATCCACTGCAGCAAATAATGTGATCATTCTCAGTTCTATGAATTCTTCTCCAGTTCTTTGAGCTTTACTTAAGCCTATGATATCCCATTTGACGTCTTCTAGTTCTTTTGAATAACACTTCAAGACTAACTTTGCTAGCTAGTGTCCTAACAATATAAGAGCCATACAGTATTTGCTTTCTGTTGTAATACTTTCTTCATATTGCTGCTTTGCTTGATGAATTAATTTCTTAACCCATCTAAATTTGTTATATAATCCAATGTTCTCAGATGAGTACTGTCCTTTTATACATTTATGTAACTAGGTCTTACTGCCCTACTGGAGACATGAACCTTCCAATTAACATCCAAAAATTTTACATAAGCACAAAAACCATTTAACTGACATGAGCAACATTAATCACTGCTACAGAAAACACCCCTGAGTTGCTTGTATGTCTCATAAATAAAATTAAAGTCTAGTTCAAACCCCAACTGAATAAAGAGAATGAAACTTTCTACAGCAATCTTTCTGAGGTCTAGGTTTTGAAAATTACATAAATATAAAATGTAAACTAATGTTGTTGCTGTCTTCATTACAGTGTGTGATAACAATAAACCCATATGACCATACTCAACATTGGATCTAACTGTAGGTAGACTAGTATAAGATGGTGGTGATGTCAAATGTGAACTTGTAGGTTTTCATGTCCTTGTATGTTCATCAGATGTTGTAAAGATGTATCCATTGGAATCAGAAAGCATAAATAGGATTGTGGTTCTGAAAACTCAAATAGCCTTGCTAGCCATTGTAGCAGTAAATAATATAAAACTCACTTCTGATATGAATTCCTGGAATTTTCTTGCACCAATGAAGCAGATCCCTGTGGAGTCCCGTTTCTTTGCCACATGGTATAAGTTTGCACTCTCTGCTATCTTGCGCACCACTGATTTGTTGTAGTCTCCTGAAATAATATTAATTTTTTAGTATTTTCTGTGGTGGGGCTACAAGAATACTATCACCGTAACCCCTGCAGTTCATACCAGGCGACAAAAAGGATGCAGCGAGGGGTCTGGAAAGCCCCTCATCTGTATCCTCTCCTACAAAAAGACATGACACAAAGGTGGAGGGGAGACTAATGTCTCCACGAACCCTTGTGTGTCTTGTCTTTTCTACCCCTCTTTAGGAGGATAACAGCCTAGTATATAGATTGATAGATAGGTGAAAAAAATCATACAAGTACTTAGTGACACTAACTTAGGTTTTATAACCAATTGTCAACTTTTCTCAAAGTATGATGTGCAAATGATAATACAACTGCAAAACTACTCAAAAATTCTTTAACAAATTTGATGATCTTTATGTTCATAAAGCGGATGGAATAAAATCCTCAAACTTTTCAATTACATTAGTGAGATATAATAATGAAATTACAAAAACCCCAGAAGAGAATGTGTTATCTTTCTGCTCATAATGTCAATTAAATCTTCAAATTATGCCATCAAAATGTGTAATATCTGCAAAACTACAAAAAACTAAATTATTTCATACAATAGGTCCTCTCTGTTCACAATGCGAATAAAATACTTAAACTTTGCTATCGTTTAGACAAAACTCATATCTAGAATGACATTAAAAAATCATGTATATAAATAATCTCTAATAGCTCTTCTTCCTTCAAACAACTACATTCTGCAGAAGTGCACAGGTAATTGTTTTTCTTTAAAAGAACTACCATATGAAAGTAGTGAAAGTGTATAACAAATTTGGTATGTTTAGTAAAGGTGAAGGAATGCAATGTGGAGTAATCGTGAGATCAATGTACAGCACTCTATGATGGTTTGGTCATTTGAGTACGTGAGAGAAAAGGGAAAAAAGGGAATGAGAGGATTAGAGCATGCAAAGAGGACAGTAAGGACAGTAATAAGTGGGACTCTTCAATTCTGGTGTGACATATATAAATAGGTGACCGTATGCTTTGCAACAATCTTGCAGAAATGAAAGAATTATGTAACAGGTATTGTCACATACAAATAATGGACATAACAAGTGTGAGTGCAGTTGATGGTGAGGACCATACAGAAAACCTAGAAAGTTTGGCACAAGGGAATGAGAGCATGGTACGAAAATAGTAATACTGAGTCATATGATGAATCATTGTGAATATTGCAGTAAGTACTAGAATTAATATTTATCAAAGTTACTTATCCTTTAAACTCAAGTCACTAAAACTATTATAGACCATGTTCAATGAATTGATAAATAAGTTTTAGGACCACAGTTGTGGGTCCTTTTCTTTCCTCTTTTTCTGTTGATGATTCCAAACCCTGAGTCTAACACTACATCCCCAACTACTTATAGTTACTGGTAATGATAATGATACACAGAAAAATTAATTCTTCAATTTATTCTGATTTCTAGAATATAGTCTAAATCTGTTAAACTATAAGTAAGTAACTTACCAATTGGAAACATAGTCTGTTGCAGTGCCTTCTGTGGAATCTGACTGAGAAAGAATGTTTGATCTTTGATACGATCAAAGCTTTGTAGTAATCTTGCTCCTGATCAAAGAGAAAAGTAACAATACTTAATCTATTTGCATCTCAGTTTACATCCTTAATATGGAGTGCAGTTGGATGGCAATGAAAAACTTTTTACCATGATATTTATCAACATACAGCAAAAGAAAAAAGGAAAACATATGTATTTAAAAAAAAAAAAAAAAAAAAAAAAAGGATAATTAATATAAGCCATGGGGGCAAAAGTATGTTTTCACAATCAATTAGTAACTTACCTTTTCTGACATCATAGTTTTCCAATTCCTCACCAAAGGAGCTTCGTGCATAGTGACCCATTGCAATAACTTCAGCATTATGATTCTCTTGGGCATATTTGAGGAAAGATGAAAACTTGACATTCTTATTACACATGATGTCTGGATTTGGTGTAAAACCTGCCTTATATTCTTCTATTAAATACCTGTGTGAGGCAGACATTACAATTACATACTATACAGTACCTCCTTAACATTCTAGGGTTTAACATTCACAGATTTGATTAAAAGCGGGGAGGCCTTGTTGTAGTTTTGGGTATTGGTGGGCTATCTTGTGACATAGTGTGATTAGTCGTTATGTTTCCCAATTGTACTGTGTTAGTTTTACGGGGTCTAGGAGTGCTATTTAAGGGGCAGTACGTATATATTCGTGGATTTTTAAAAACATTTGCAGGTATCTCTGTTACATAACCCCTGCGAATGTTACGGGACAACTATCTCTAAATTGTATATCATTATATGAACTACAGACTGGTGACACTTGAATAATTTGCTTTTTCTCACAAATACAGGGTGGCATCTAGGCAAGAAGCAAAGAAAAATACATATAACTAAGCAAATACCCACAAACATGAACATTTATTGAAACATGGAAGAGGAAGACTGGACTTTATGGGGATACAAGAAACACATACAAACGGATGTGGAGCGAGTGAAGTATGGGAAGGGATGGAAGGAGTGTGTGGTGTGGAATAATTAAAGAAAGAAGGGAAGGGTGTGCACTCCCAATGTCTCCTAGGCTATGGGAAGGCATAGAAGCACATGTACATAGTGTACATATGCATAGGTAGATATGTCCCAAAAATAGTTATTAGAGAAAAGAAAAAGAATGAATGGTTTAATACAAGATGTGAATTAGCAAGATTGGAAAGAGAAAAAACATGGAACAAGTGGAGGAAAAAAGGAGGAGGAAACTTATAGGAGGAATACAAAACAAATATAAATGAATATGTAAGAATCCGAAAAGAAGAAGAAAGTAACTTTGAGAGAAATATAATAGAAAAACCTAAAAACGAACTAAAACTTTTCTATAGATAAATAAATGGAAAAATGAAAAGCATGGAGTATATAAGGTGAAGGTAGAAGGCACAGTGTATGAAGATGCATTACAACAGGCTGAGGTGATGAACAAGAGCTTTCAGACTGTATTTATGAGAGTAAGTGAATTTAGAATGAATAATATTATAGCAACGGAAAATTTAATGGAAAACATAATAGTAGACGAAAAAAAAGTAAAACAATTGATGGAAAATAACATTTTTATTTTAAAATGTATTTTTTCACTTACCTGTTCCTCCTAGCCTAGGCATCGGTGTTAATCCGCCGCTTCCAGCCACCAAAACAAACCACCCCCCTTGCGCAGTAGAGATGCGCCTCTGGGATCTGTCCCCTTTTACCCTCCGTTTCCCCATTCCTACTTAACGTCAGACTCCTGAAGGAGAGGCATCGAGTGGGCGGGAGGGCGGGCTTTTTGCTAGGAGGAACAGGTAAGTGAAAAAATGCATTTTAAAATAAAAATGTTATTTGTTTCACATTATTACTTGTTCCTCCTAGCCTATAGTTCAACAAATCTTAACAGAGCTTTTTGGTGGGGCAGAATCCAGTATTCCCATGGGTCAAATGCTGCCATGTCTACGTGAACTAGCCAGTTAAAACTTGATGTACATCAGTAAAAGGCATATAAAATGCTTTAATGAAAATCCATGCATCATCAAATAAAAAAAAATCATGTTACCGTTCTACGCTTACGATATTCATATGAATATCGAAGCGCGGCATACATTTTTTACAGTGTTGCTTGGAAAACGTTATCACTTTTATCAACGTTCACCGTAGTTCTTAAGGTAAATGTTGCAATAACTGTGTTCTAAATACAATATGAAGGAATATAGCAATAAAATGAGGTATTTCCTACATAAAATAAATATTGTAAACTCCCTTCAAACGGCAGCACTCATTTTTCATTCAATCTCCGGACAGGTCACCTGTCAAGCGCTTATATACACACACACACACACACACACACACACAAAGTGTACGAAGTAAAAGAAGGAAGGCATGAGGAAGGATTAACAAAGAGAGAGAGAGAAAGAGAGAGAGAGAGAGAGAGAGAGAGAGAGAGAGAGAGAGAGAGAGAGAGAGAGAGAGAGAGAGAGAGAGAGAGAGAGAGAGAGAGAGAGAGAGAGAGAGAGAGAGAGAGAGAGAGAGGGTGACCAAACCACTGTGTTGCTTTGAAAACATTATCACTTGTCAACTTTCATCGAAGTTTTTAGTAAGGTAAATGCTGCAAAAACTGATCTAAATACAATATGAAGGAATGTAGCAATAAAATGAGGTATTTCCTCGATAAAAATGACACACGTGTCTTGCGCTCAGCTCACTCACCAGCCAATCAGAGCGAAGGAGATATGGCAACGTTGGACCCATGGGGATTATGTCCCACCAAAAAGCTCTGTTAAGATTTGTTGGACTATAGGCAGATTCCCACATTTAGGAGGTGGGCAATGCCTCAAGGGGTGGTTTGATTATGGGTGAATAGGCCACAGAAAAGGGCAAGACTCTCATCCAGGAAGTGTTAGCAGTCTCCGGTGAGTCAGTGAGTCTATGCCCATGTAGAGCCTCCCAACATTCCTTGCCGCGTCCTTGAACCGAAGCAGGCAGGCTAGGACAGTGAAGAGGGGGGGCAGCAACCTCAAGGGATAACACTCCCTGCTGCCATGATGGGTCCAATAGCAAAGACGTCATCATGGACCCTCTGTATAGTCTTCAGATAATGGTCAGCAAAGACTGATTGAGTCCTCCAGCAGGCCACCTCCAGAATATCTAATACGGCCCTGTCATCGACCAAAGCAGGGACGTCGCCACACTCCGTACATCATGGGCTCTTACCCTGAGTAGGGGGCCTAAGTGCTCCGGGAAGTCCTTATGTGCTTCTTTAATAAACTGTCTTAGGAAGAAAGAGATGGCCACTTTGGAGAGAGGGCATTCTCTATTCTTCACTGAGAGGAACAGCTGCCTTGGACATGACTCCAACCTTGTCCTACGAAGGTACCAGCGTAGAGCTCGTACCGGGCAGAGAAGGCGCTCCTCATTGTCAGCACCCACCACTGCCATTAGGCTAGTGAGAGTAAACTCCCTTGGGAAAGGATGGGACGAAGTTTCCGTCTTAGCTATAAACTCTAGAAATTAAGACAGCACCATGTTGTTGTCCTGATGAGCGCCTTGGCCTGACAGAGCTTGCAATCACTCACCCTCTTAGCCGTTGCCAACGCTAACAAGAAAAGAGTCTTCTGTGTAAGATGTTTAAACGAAGACCTGTCCACTGGCTCAAATGGAGTGCTGAGCAGAAAGCGGAGAACCACGTCCACATTCCAGGGGAGCACTCTGCTGATTGTCCTCTTGACTTGGCGACTGCAAGCTTAGAGATGTCCTGCAAGACCTGATCCGTAGAGAGGTCGAATCCTTTCTGCAGAAAATCACTGTTGAGCATAGCCTTGTAGCCTTTCACCATAGAGGCCAACAGATGGCAATCCTGATGCAGATAGAGGAGAAAGTCTGCAAACTTTTGACTAGATGGTTTAAAAACCGTATGACCCTTCAGTCTGCACCACCTATGGTAAACACCCCATTTCGACTGGTAGTCAAAATGGTTGAATGTCTTCTAGCTCCCGCCACGAACTTCGCCACTCTTCCCGAATATCCCCGGTAACAGAGGATTTGCTTGATAGTCTCCACGTGGTTGACCGAAGAACGAGGAGACCGTTGTGGAACCGGTGAAAGTGAGGCTGATGCAGCAGGTCCTTGCGCGTCGGAAGGAGGCGGAAAGCATCGATGGAGAAATATAGCAGGTCAGGGAACCACTCCTTGCGTGGCCAGAACGGAGCTATAAAGGTGAGGACTGTCCCTTGTGACGCCTGCAGCTTGACGAGGAGTTTCCTGATTCTGAGAAGGGTGGAAATGATCCCAATTGAAGAGGAAAGCATCCATCGTGACGGCCCTGGGATCCTTGAACAGGGAGATGTAATTCTGAAACCTGTAGTTCTGACAGGTTTATGAGAGGCATGCTCCACAGTTTCTACAGAGCCCGACACACCTCTGAATGAAGAGTCCATTCTGTAGAAATAACCTGGTGCCTCCTGCTGAGGGAATCCGCCACCACGTTGAGAAAGCCCCTGATGAACTGAGTCCTTAAGGTGGTGGACTTGTCCTTCGCCCAATGCAGAATCCGCTGCGCCTCGTAGTTGAGGGACGAAGAATGACTCCCTCCTTGATGTGCCAGGTAAGCAAGAACTGTGGTGTTGTCTGCAAACACCCCCACTGTCTTGCCCCGTAGAAGGTACTCAAAGTGGAGAAGAGCTAGCCTGACAGCCCTCAACTCCAGGAGGTTGAAGTGAGAAGCCGCTTGTTCCTCGGACCGCAACCCGCCTGCAGAGTGTTGCAGGAGAGAGCAGCCCCATCCCTCTGTTGAAGTGTCTCTGTGTACCACAGGAAATCTGGAGACCCCTCACGGAGAGCCTGACCGGCGAGAAGGTAGTGTTCCTGTGCCCACAGCTGGAGATCTTGGAGAAGGTCGGGAGTCCACGCTACACAAGCGGTGTCTTCTTGAGTTGTGCTGGACCAATGAGAGTGAAGATTAAGTTGAAGGCTTCTCATGCATAAGCGGGCTCCTGGCACCAGATGGATAAGCGAAGCCATGTGCCCCAGCAAGGTCATCCACTCCTTGGCAGAAGGGCTCCAGACCATCCTCTGGCCTGGTTGCCGGCTGGACTTCTCTCTATTGATGCGCACTCTTAACGTGCGCACAACCGAAGCAGAGTCTGTGCCAAGTCTAATGCCTTCTGTTGTGGCTCTGCTAGTAGAAGCCAGTCGTCTAGGTACTGGAGAAGGCGGATGCCCCTCCTGTGTAGAGCTAACGAGATGGGCGCCATGATCCTGGTAAACACCTGGGGAGCCATAGAAAAGCCAAAGCACAGCCCCCTGAACTGGAGCGCCCGACCCCTCCATCCAAACCGAAGGTATCGGCAGCTTAGAGGAAGTATTGGCACTTGCAAGTAGGAATCCTTCAGGTCGACTGACACCATCCAGTTGCCTCGCTTGATGGAAGCCAACACCGTCCTCACCATTTCCATCCGAAACTTTGTGTTAATGACGTGCTTGTTAAGAAAGGAGAGGTCAGTGACCGGGCGAAAGCCCCCTGACGCCTTGGGAACCACAAACAACCTGCTGTGGAACCCCGGTGAAGGAGGGGCCTCCTCCACCGCACACTTGTCTAGAGAGCCGTAACCTCCGACTCCAAGGCTTTGCCTCGCTCGGAATCTGCTGAGTAGGAGACCAAATGCAGAAGAACATCTGACAATGGAGAGGAGGAGTGGAAGGGAATCTTGTATCCCTCGCGGAGAGATGCTGCGAAGAACTGGCATGAGGACGAGAAACGTAAGAGGTCGAAGGGCACAGGTGCTTCTCAACAAGTGGTGTACCCAGCTTCGGCCTCGGCTTGACGAGAGACTTGCAGCTGCCTCTGTGAACGAGACCAAAGCTGCTTTATCTGCCTGAGCCTCGTTCACACGAGAGTCCTCAAAGAGAAATTCAGAGTCCAAACCGACCCGTGCAGGTTTGCCTTGGAGGTGGAGCTAGAGCGCGGTGGTAGGCGAGAGAGGAAAGACTCCCTCCTCGCTGCCCTTGTATTGGCAATAGCCACAACCGTCAACCGTGCTTAGTCCAACATTGCCCTTTGGATACTCTGAAGAAGATGATCCGACATAGCTCTGTACGGAGACAAACCCGTCTCCGACAAGGGGTGGTGGAACAAAGGTTCCCATCAACCAAAACAGGAAACTCGTTATATCGAGGTTTTACTGTATATATGTATATATATATATATATATATATATATATATATATATATATATATATATATATATATATATATATATATATATATATATATATATAAATATAAACATATATACATATATATATATATATATATATATATATATATATATATATACATATATACATATATACATATATATATATATATATATATATATATATATGTACATTTACAGTAAAACCTCGATATAACGAACCAATTGGGGCGGGGGTCTGACGTTATATCCGATAATTCGTTATATCTGAAGTTCGGTAAAAATACTAAACGAGTTCGCTATATACTGGGGTTTCGTTCGTTAAGACGTGTTCATACAGAGTTGTTACAGAGGTACTGAATTTAAGTGTATTGGTGGATGTTACATTAGACAAAAATTAACAAACAGTTTACTGTAGGTAGTAGGTACGTAGTAGGTAGCAAGTGGCGAGAGCACGAGCGCAACCAACCCTTCACAGTGAGAGCTAACTGTGGACTGAGTGGCGTGCGTGTCGGCGCGTTCATGTTCAAACAAAGTGGAGAGTTCGGCCGGCTCACCCCACGCCTCGGATATGACGAACTTTGGTTCGTTATATCCGACTTGGTTCGGCTGGGAAATGACGTTCGTTATATCTGAAATTCGCTATAAGCGGGTTCGTTATATTGAGGTTTTACTGTACAGTGGTACCTCTTGATTCGAACACCCTTTGACTCGAACACTTCCCAATCCGAACACATTTGGCGAACAAATTTTCTCCTCCAATTCGAACGCGGTCTTGCAATTCGAACACAAACAATAACAAACACACGCGGCGGCCGATGCCGCCTTCCCACGAATCGGCCAGTCTCGCTGTGAACACCTCTCTCTCTGTTGTGCTTGATATTTTTGCATATTTTCTTGAAATTAGCCCTCATTATGGCTCCCAAGAAAGTGAAAAGTGACAGTGCAAGTGGTGGAAGGAAACTGACGCGCTATAGTATAGAAATGAAGAAGGAAATAATAGAAAAACATGAGAGAGGAGTTCATGTTTCTGACCTGGCCTCACAGTACGGGATGGCCAAGTCTACGATCTGCACATTTTTGAAGCACAAAGAGACAATAAAGGCTGCTGATGTGGCTAAGGGAGTGTTTGGTAAATCAAATAAAAGGCTTCAAATTTTAGAAAAAGTTGAACAATTACTTTTAGTTTGGATAAATGAAACATAACTACAAGGAGACAGTGTTAGTGAGGCTATAATATGTGAAAAGGCTAGGCACCTGCACAGTGATTTACTAGCTACAACTCCCAGTTCAAGTAATGCTGAACCTGAAGACTTCAAAGCAAGCAGAGGGTGGTTCGAGAAGTTCCGCAAACGAAGTGGTATTCATAGTGTTCTGAGGCATGGTGAGGCTGCAAGTTCCAATAAAGAAGGTGCTGAAAAGTTTGTGGGCGAATTTGCTGCTTATGTAGACAGTGAAGGTTTCATCCCACAGCAAGTTTTCAACTGTGATGAGACCGGATTGTTCTGGAAGAAAATGCCAAGAAGAACAGTAGAGACAGTAGTGGATGAGGTAGTGTCACTTGGCAAAGGTTTGGGATTGGAGGTCGACAGTGATGATGTGGAGGAGCTTATGGAGGACCACAAAGAAGAACTAACCACAGAAGACCTTCTTCAACTGAAGGAGGAACAGGTAAAGGGTATAGAGCAGGCCATCAAGAGTTCATCAGAGGACGAGGAAGAAAGGGAAGAGATTTCAAGTGCTGAACTCCAAAAAATCTGTAGCATGTGGGGTACACTCCAGATGTGTATTGAAAAGCATCACCCTGACCAAACTGTCAGCAATAGAGCAGTGAACATTATGAATGACAATGTTATGTCTCACTTCAGAAAACTTCTCCAGAAAAGAAAGAGACAAGTCACTCTGGATAGGTTTTTTGTGCAAAAAGAAACTAGTAAGAGACCAAGACGAGAAGAAACACCAGAGAGACAAGAAAATAAACAACAGAAGAGAGAGAAAACACCAGCTTTTGAGTTGCCCTCTGTTCTTATGGACTCGCCATCCAAGCAGTAATTATCCTTCTACCCTCTGCCACCATCCACATGTGCCAGCAACTACTATCATCCACGTAAGTTAAAATGCATTTTCTATTTAGTATTTTTATTTAAAATAAACTGGAACGGATTAATTGTTTTTACATTAATTTCAATGGTAAAAATTGCTTCCTAATTCGAATTTTCTCAATTCGAACAGCCAAAAAGAACCAATTAATTTTGAATCAAGAGACTCCACTGTATATGGAGTAGGCAGTAGACCGGTGGAATACTCCAGGAGAGGTACTTATGGGGATGTAGGCAGTGCTGCAGACTGGGTGATTCCCCGTGTCCTCTCTTCCCGGTTCCCTTAGTGTCTTATTTACACAAGAGAGCAGCTGTAGCCTGCCCTCTAAAGACAACTTCTTCTACTACCTACAAAACATTACTACACCTTACACTTTTAAACTCTCTTCAAATCAAAATTTTAAAATGACTTCACCACATCCAGCCTCGGAGTCGCCATCTGGGGAGGGGACCACAAATGTCCCCAGGTCGGACTGACCCTCTGCTGACGACCTCGGGTGTCTTGACACTTCCTCTAATACTTTTACTCTCGATTTCTGCAACATTCGTAGCCTTAGATCTAATTTCCAATCTGTGGAACACCATCTCTCCTCCACTAAACCTCATCTTCTCTTCCTAACTGAAACACAGTTGTCTGTGACTACTGACAGCAGCCCCTTCTCTGTTCCCTCCTACTTTCTCTATCCTCATTTTCAATCTAAAGCTGGCTGTTGCGCATATGTGCGTAACGACATTACTTGCTCTCATGCCCACACTCTTGAATCTTCAGAATTTTCTATCATCTGGCTAAGACTTCAATATCACTCTCTAACTAAATTCATCTGTGCTGTATATCTCTCACCTAATTCCTCTGACTATGTAAAATTCTTTGACTATTTGACTTCCATTTTTGGGGATTTCAATGTTCACCACCAGGTTTGGCTTTCATCTTCTTTCACTGACCAACCTGGTGAACAAACCTTCAACTTTGCTATCCTTCATGATCTAGAGCAGCTAGTGCAGTTCCCTACCCGTATCCCTGACCGCCTTGGAGACACACCCAACATTCTTGATCTTTTCCTAACTTCCAACCCTTCAGCTTACTCTGTTAAACTTTCCTCTCCGTTAGGCTCCTCCGATCACAATCTTATTTCCGTTACCTGTCCTATCACTCCAGTGCAGCCTCAGGACCTGCCTAAGCAGAGGTGCTTCTGGCATTTCAACTCTGCTAAGTGGGAGGACCTGAGGCAGTACTATTCTGATTTTCCTTGAGATGATTATTGCTACCATGTCAGAGATCCTTCTCTGTGTGCCGAGTGCATAACAGAGATGATTATCTCTGGCATGGAGCTATACATTCCTCATACTTTCTCTAATACTAAAGCTATAAAGCCCTGGTTTAACTCTGCTTGTTCTCGTGCTGTCAATGATAGAGAGGCGGCTCACAAACGGTACCGTAGCCATCCATCTGCTGAAACTCATACCCTATATATTTCTGCCTGTAATCATGCCAAATCTATTCTCCAACTTACTAAAAACTCTTTCATCAATAGAAAAGGTCAGTCTTTCCAACTCTAACTCTTCTCGTGATTTCTGGCATCTAGCCAATAATATCTCTAACAATTTTACTTCTTCATCTTTCCCTCCTTTACTTCAACAAGATGGCCCCACAGCTGTCTCTTCTTTCTCTAAAGCTGAACTCTTCGCTCAAACCTTTGCTACCAACTCTACTTTGGATGATACTGGGCATATTCCTCCTACTCCTCCACCCTCTGACTACTTCATCCCTAAAATTAAAATTCTTTATTATGACGTTCTCCAGGCCCTCTCTGGCCTTGATTCTCGGAAGGCTTACGGTCCGGATGGAGTCCCTCCTGTTGTTCTCAAAAACTGTGCTTCCGAACTCGCTCACTGCCTGGTCAAACTCTTTCGTCTGTGTCTCTCTACTTCTACCTATCCTTCTTGCTGGAAGTTTGCTCACATTCAACCTGTCCCTAAAAAGGGTGACCGCTCCAATCCTTCAAACTACTGCCCTATAGCTTTGATTTCCCGCCTTTCTAAAGCCTTTGAATCACTCCTTAACAAGAAGATAATGAGGCATCTATCAGCTCACAACCTTCTCTCTGATTGCCAGTATGGTTTCCGTAAAGGCCGATCTACTGGTGATCTTCTTGCTTTCCTAACTGAATCTTGGTCATCCTCTTTTAGGGACTTCGGTGAAACCTTTGCTGTCGGCCTTGACATATCGAAAGCCTTCAATAGAGTCTGGCATAAATCTTTAATTTCTAAACTACCCTCCTACGGATTCTATCCTTCTCTCTGTACCTTCATCTCTAGTTTCCTTTCTGATCGGTCTATTGCTGCTGTAGTGGACGGTCATTGTTCTTCTCCTAAAACTATCAACAGTGGTGTTCCTCAGAGTTCGGTCCTATCACTCACTCTCTTTCTATTATTCATCAATGATCTCCTAAATCTGACTCAATGCCCTATCCACTCCTATGCTGATGACACCACCTTGCATTTTTCAACGTCGTACAACAGACGCCCAACCCAACAAGAATTAAATGACTCAAGGCGAGATGCTATAGGACGCTTAACTTCTGATCTTTCACTTGTTTCTGATTGGGGCAGAGCAAACCTAGTTTTGTTCATTGCCTCAAAAACTCAATTTCTACAACTATCTACTCAACATAACCTTCCAGATAACTATCCCCTCTTCTTCAACTTCCCCTCTCCTCCACATTAAACACACTCGGTCTATCCTTTACTAAAAATCTAAACTGGCAATTTCATATCTCTACTCTTGCTAAATCAGCTTCCAAGAAGTTAGGTGTCCTATGGCGTCTGCGTCCATTTTTCTCTCCCTCTCAGCTACTTGCTCTGTACAGGGGCCTTATCCGCCCATGTATGGAGTATGGCTCACATGTCTGGGGAGGGCTCAACTCATACAGCTCTTTTAAACAGGGTGGAGTCTAAAGCTTTTCGCCTCATCAACTCTCCTCCTCTAACTGAATTTCTTGATTCTTTAAGTCACCATCGCAATGTTGCATCTTTATGTATCTTCTACCGCTATTTTCATGCTGACTGCTCTTCTGAACTTGCTAACTGCATGCCTCCCCCCCTCCTGCGGCCTCACTGCACAAGACTTTCTACTTCTTCTCATCCTTATTCTGTCCATCTTCCTAATGCAAGAGTTAACCAGTATCTTCACTCTTTCATCCCTTACACTGGTAAACTCTGGAACTCTCTTCCTTTGTCTGTTTTTCCACCTGCCTATGACTTAAATTCTTTTAAAAGAGGAGTGTCAAAACACCTCTAATGTTAACTGGATCTCCACCCCTTGCTTCTATTCTCCTACTGTCCTTTTTACAGGGTCTGGCGACAAGCGGGTTTTTTTTTACTTAATTTTGTTTTCCCTTAGCCAGTACCCTTTTAATGTAAAATATATATATATATATATATATATATATATATATATATATATATATATATATATATATATATATATATACATACATACATATACAGTAGAGCCCCACTTAGCATGTGTTCATTTAGAGCGAGCTCCCATCAACCATGAAAAAAATTAATTAATGGCAAAGCCTCAGTTAGTGCAATCCACCACCAGCGGCGAATTATTATTATTTTTTTTTTTTAAAGTGCATTTTTGAGAGCAAAAATACCAAGCTAGCTTGATTTATCTTTCTTCGGCTTGATCAAAAGCCGTTTTCGCTAGTGCCAGATAGACAAACCTAGGCAACCTAACTTGCCTCTAAGGGAGAGCTTTGCTCTCCCTTGGTCTGTCCAAGTCTGAATAAATATGGCATCCACATCAAGAAATACCGTCTCATCAGATATGGAATCCATCCAAACATAAGTATTATTGATGGTTAAGGTCTTAAATGAGTTGACATAAGTGTTTGAGGTTGGAGAGGAGACGTACATCATATGAAAATAGCTAAGAACATTATTGAAGAATACAAAGGAGTTCAATATTTGTTAGCCTCAGCTTTAAAAAATATACAGCTTTCCTCAGAAAATTATAGATACTGGGAATGGACTTAAGGAAGAGGTGTTAATGGCAAATGATGTACAACTGAAGAAAAAATTGGACAAATACCACAAGAGTGTGGCCCAGGCCCAGTATACTACAACTAGGTAAATACAACTAGGTACAAATGCAATGACACACACACACGTACACATGCAAAAAAAAAATAAATAAATAATAATAATAACAATAAAATAAAATAAAATAAAATGTACAACGCAATGCTGTTAAGTGAAACCCAAATATGAATATTTCATGAAATTATTCATGAATAAACCTATGAATATTCTTAATTATTTTTTTTTCTCCAAGTTAAATTCCATTCCCCTGAGTTTTGTGAGCGAGTAACTAATAAGCTGTCTATTATAAAAGTATTCACGTTGCATTATAGCCTTCCTGTTCTTCAGCTTTGGTATTGTATGCTGTAGTGACTTCAGATTCAGTGAAATTTCATTGGAAATATTAAATTAAAATGGATAATTACAAAAAAATATATAATACACATCTGGCAATGCTACTACAGGCTATATCATATCAATGGGTAAACATGATCATGTGATATAATACCCAAATAATATCTTGTCTTACTATTCACTGTTCTAGGTATGTAATGAGCACTAAGAGCCTTATACTTACATAAATACATCATTCCAATACTCCTTAACAAAATTCACTTCATGGAAAGGAATATCCAATTTCTGGCAAACTCTCTCAGCATCCTCTGCATCAGCATCTGAAGTGCAGTGTCCCTTCTCATCCTTCTCATCCCAGTTACGCATAAAGACTCCCGTCACTTCATATCCTAAAGGATTATAAAACACTGGTGTTACTTACTAATTCTGTAACTGAAATGTTACCAATGTGAATCTTTCCTCTGAAAAAAAATTAATATAAAACACAATGAATAATTCACATAATGTTATCCATAAAACAATGTCACTTAATCAATGATCAAACAAAGAGACCCATGTTTTTGAAGATATCTAGAAAAAAAATAGCATTGGTATTTACAACATCCTTGAGCAATGATACTGAACTGGCCTATGTACTTTTCAACCTTTACAGTATTGCCCATGCACTGAGGGTGAAGAATTGGTAAGATTCACTTGGGAATAGCTGTAAATATTGTTTTTGACAAGGGAAATCATTGTGCATTTTGATTTTTGCAAAAATGTGAAGCAGAAGAGAGGAAGGGGACAAAAGAGCAAAAAAGTTAAATGTTAAATTTCTGCATAACATGTTTGGGTGACAGTTCATAATGTATGGAAAATTTTGCAAAAATCTAAATGTACGAATGATTGGATACTAATTGATCTTTCACAATCCACTTTACATTACTGTAGGATAGTTAGTGTAGCCTATAGAACAATTAATAGTAAAATTATCGTGATTACGTCATGACCTAGGACACTCTTATCAGCATCAGTCTTCGAGCCACTTGACAATTTTCCCAGCCAAGCCATGTGATTATAATATAGTAACAGCCTAAGAATGTTTAATATGAAGGACAAGGACAGTTGAATGTTCTTGAAGAAGGAGCCAAGGCCTTGGTTCAACTGGTGGAGTCATATATCTTTGATATTCCATCAGTGGTCCGATCCCAAACTAGTTATGTATGCATATATATATATATATATATATATATATATATATATATATATATATATATATATATATATATATATATATATACATACATACATACATACACATACATACATACATACATACATACATATATATATATATATATATATATATATATATATATATATATATATATATATATATACATACATACATACATACATACATACATACATACATATATATATATATATATATATATATATATATATATATATATATATATATATATATATATATATGTTTTTCATGGTTGGCTAAAGATCAATTTATCAGTGTTTAAAAAATCAAGTTATTACATTACAGCACACCCTTGAACGTAAAATAAGTTACATTCCTCCAGGTATTCACTGAGCCATTCTATCTCTCATGCATACAGAATTACCATCCACAACCTACAATATGCATGATCATACACTATTCTTTGACATTGGTGCTAAATCCATACTGTTCATTATCATTCAGGTTTTGCAGCATTTACTTCTAAATCTCTGGTTTCCATACAATTTCTCCTCCTAGGTTTTTGCATTTTACAAGCTATCAGTACATAATGAGATTTAAATTATTGGCATTGTTTAATGCCAAATGTAATATTTCAATACAGTGAATAACTCTAATCTTGATATTATTTTACCTTTTTTCTTGAGGAGAAGAGCAGCTACTGCACTGTCCACACCACCTGATATCCCCAAGACTACCCGGGAGAATCTTGTGATACCAACCATTTTGTTGTAAATCTTTCCACAGGTTATTCTTATGCATGTCACATTCTGAGAGAGGAAATAATCATTAAAAATACTATCAATAAAAACCTAAATATATTAACTACTTTCAAATGTGCAGCTAGCAGATGTCATTATTGAAATTCAGGTACTATATCATCATGAGTCTTCAAGTATGTTCTCTACAAGTTGCACAAAACATTGATAATCTGTAACATAGTACGTAAGTGTATGTAATTTTTTTTCTCTAAAATTCCATACAAGAAAACAATAAACATAGTGTGATGTTGCTTGGAATAGCGTTGAGTGGGGTGCATCGAGACAATTTTTTGGGGCGTGAATTGAGAGTCAATAATGCAAAGTTCCTTGATTTAACATGCTTTTTTCTGTTGTGTCCATTAGATACGCCTAGGCTATAACTACAAACTTTGTTTTTACAACTTTTCAGTAGGAAGTTGTTAAAAGCATGTAAAATCCATTCTCCCTAAGGGTAAGACTTCTTACACCCGCAAAATTTTGTGTTGCAAAACCAATAGTTTTGGTAAATTTACTTTCCTGAAGTTATTTGAGGTTTTAGATGCATTATATTTTGCATGTTGATTGCTAAATAGTTCAGAATTAAACATAATTAAAATGTCTTCAATATATTTGCTGTTATAGACTGAAAAGTTTTGTCTCAATTCACCCCAACAAAAAAAAAGTTGTGGGATAAATTGAGACAGGTGTAAAAAACATTTTATATGGTAAATAAACGAACATCCTCTTACTTGTTGTTGAATTTACTTGATATCTGAATTAAATAAGATCAGTTCAAACAAAAATACACATCTTTCAGACATTAAGTTACTTGTTTTTCCCCGATTGGAAAAGAACAATATGAATTTGTATACCGGGTAGCTAGTATTATAAAAAAATTAAAATGAATAAAAAAAATAAAAAATAAATAGTAACCTATTGCTACTTTCTGTAAGTGCTAGGAAAATGGTTACATCATACTTTGTTTTACATGCATTTTAAAGTCAGAAAAACCTTTATCAATCCCCCTAATTGTAAAAGGAGGTGTTCCTAACAATACCACTGGTCCACTGATCAAGTGTATATCATATTAACCTCATCAATATCATCACGTTTGGGCCAGTACAGTCCTACTGATTGTTAATCCTTTCTAAGAATTTAATTGTTACACTGGTTTTCCCAACTTATAGAACTCTTCCTATGTATGCCCTCCTATCATAGGTTACTACATAGTATTTCTCTTCCTCAGGGTAAATCTTCCCAAATTTCCTAGGAACAAAGTTTACATAAGTGTCCTGCTCAAACTCTATATCATAGTTTTCTACATATACACCTTTCTCACTGTGTGAATCAACAATCATACTGTTATCCATTTCTCCTAAATCATTATCAGTACCTGTACTTGCATCTAAATCCCTATCATAAAGAGCTGTCCCATCAGGTTCTGCACTTTTTGTTACACTATATAGTTAACACTAAACCTAACATAACCTAAAAAATAAAGTATATTTTTCTGTAATTCAACAGCATAACTGTTTTAGGTGATCTGAACAAGTATCCGAGGTTGAATTTGCAGTGCATTATAAAGGTAAGGAGATATCGAATGGGTTATCTTATGAATCTTTACCATGAACGCACAATGCACTGATGGTAAAAAAAAAATGGTGTGTGGCTACGAAAGAAAATGGCGTATGCACCTCGCCCAGCTCCCGATTGTTGGTCATCAGAAACATTTGATATCTTTTAAATTAACATAACATAACAAAACCTAAATCAACCAAACCTTAACCTATATTGACAAATAACAGAACATTGTTCAAACCAAACTAAACTTTACCTTATTCTCGAAGAGGACTCATAGAAAACATTGAATATCTCAGAAACTAGGAATTTGTGACAGAAATGTAATGAAAAAAACCTTCTCAGAATGCATCAGGTAATGTAAAAATACAATTCTGAATTCTCTAGAGCATTCAGGTGAAGATGTAAAATAATACCACATATATATATATATATATATATATATATATATATATATATATATATATATATACATATACAGGAAATCTTCGTTTTCTGATAGCAATGCGTTCCTTGAAACCCTATCGTAAACCGAAATAGCGTATACCGAACCCATTTTTACAGGTATTAGATAGGGATGCGTTCCAGCACATTGCCAAAGTCACTCCTTCAGGTTCAGATACATACATAAAGACATAACTTAGTGTAAAAATAAACAAATTGAATGTAAATAATAAAGAAAATAAAGAAAAGAATATAATTATGCAATCATCTTATCAGCTGATGCGGGCGACGTAGGCGGTGAGGCGGAGGTCGAGGGTGAGACGGGCGATTCAAAACCTGAAGTTGATTGCTCTGTTGAAGTGGATGGTCCAGCTAATGTTGATGGGCTGGCATGTTTGAAGAACGTCAAGATCGTTGACTGTTTGGCACAAGGTTTCACTGTATTTGGCGCTGCATGTGCCACCACGCCGATTTGGCCACGCCCAACTCGCCACGCCAATTTTGGCGCCTTTTTTTAATATCGTAACTGCGAATCAAGTATCGTAAATCGAAAAAAAGGGACTAATTGGCTAGTATCGTATCTGTGAATTTAACGTAAACCAAACTATTGTATAGCAAAGACTTCCTGTGTGTATATATATATATATATATATATATATATATATATATATATATATATATATACAGTAAAACCTCAATATAACGAACTAATTGGGAGGGGGGGGTGTAACTTTATATCTGATAATTCGTTATATCCAAAGTTCGGTAAAAATACCAAACGAGTTCGCTATATACGGGGTTTCGTTCGTTAAGACGTGTTCGAAGAGGATGGAGAAGGAGTCCTCAAAGCCATTTCTCAGTAGGTAGTACTGTAGGTAGTAGGTATGTAGTAGGTAGCAAGTGGCGAGAGCACGAGCATGACCAACCCTTCACAGTGAGAGCTAACTGTGGACTGAGTGATGTGCGCGTCGGCACGTTCATGTTCAAACAAAGTGGAGAGTTCGGCCGGCTCACCCCACGCCTCGGATATAATGAACTTTGGTTCATTATATCCGACTTGGTTTGGCCAGGAAATGACGTTTGTTATATCCGAAATTTGGTATAAGCAGGTTCGTTATATCAAGATTTTACTGTATATATATATATATATATATATATATATATATATATATATATATATATATATATATATACACATATATATATATATATATATATATATATATATATATATATATATATATATATATATATTAAAACCTCGATATAACGAACCAATTGGGGCGGGAGGTCTGACGTTATATCCGAAGTTCAGTAAAAAAATACAGAACGAGTTCGCTATATACGGGGTTTCGTTAAGAGGAGTCCTCAAAGCCATTTCTCAGTAGGTAGTACTGTAGGTAGTAGGTACGTAGTAGGTAGCAAGTGGCGAGAGCACGAGTGCGACCAACCCTTCACAGTGAGAGCTAACTGTGGACTGAGTGGCGTGCGCGTCAGCACGTTCATGTTCAAACAAAGTGGAGAGTTCGGCCGGCTCACCCCATGCCTCGGATATAACGAACTTTGGTTCGTTCTATCCGACTTGGTTTGGCCAGGAAATGACGTTCATTATATCTGAAATTCGTTATATCGAGGTTTTACTGTGTGTGTGTATATATATATATATATATATATATATATATATATATATATATATATATATATATGTATATATATATATATATATATATATATATATATATATATATATAGTATATATATATATATATATATATATATATATATATATATAATATATATATATATATATATTAGAGTCTTCTTTGATGATTGTTTTTCTCTAATACAAGGCAGGAATGGTAAGACAAGGCTGAGTTTTCTTATGTCTTATTTGTTGATACAGACTGAATATATTCGGGTAGCCGAGAGAGATTCGAGTTGGCAGTTGTGACTGAGAGGACCGAATGACTGATCTCGCCAGAGTCTGAAGGTGATCTGATTTGGACCTGATAGCAGCCTGGCTGGGTCGAGGGATGAAGGATAAGGAACTGCCATCCCGACTTGAGAGATTCCTTAGGAGTCAAGAGCGGATAAGGAGTGATAGTCACAGTACTCGTGGACACCTGCGGGAAAGGTGATAGGACTCTAGGGAGTTTTGAGAAAACATGAACCTGTTAATCCGATAATTGGAAGGGTCGCCATCTCCTGGGATTAAGACTAGGCCAGGTGCAGGGATGTATCAACTTTCTCTCTCTCGGCTTCTAATACAGAGGGATTATGACTACTATTTATAGATAGAATGATACATATATATATATATATATATATATATATATATATATATAATATATATATATATATATATATATATATATATATATATATATATATAAATATATATACACTGGAACCTCGGTATACATCCACCTTGGAATAAGTCCAACTTGGTATACGACCTGTTTGGATTAAATTTTTTTTGCTTGGTATACAACCTTTTTTGGAATACGACTCGTGCGAGCGTCAGTACAACATTTTCCCGAAATTTGGGCTCGATTTTCTTCCGCCCCGCCCTCTCCAGTGACGTAGCATGACTCTGTCTCGTGATTGGTTGGGCACGTTTTCCTCCTTCCCTCGCCTGCATCCCTCCCACCAAACCCCCTTTCTCTCACACACTTTCTCACTCTCTGCGCCTCCCTCCCACCAACCCCCCTTCTTTCTCTCCCTCCCTCTCTCTCTCTAGGCCCATACACACTACACACTATGGCTTGTGCACCGACCTCTGTCTCAACTCACTAGCACCATGACCATATATGAAGTGATTAGCTGGTCATCCCGAGCTTGACCTGAGAGTCTGGCAGTGGGCATTTCATACAAGTGAGTCCCGCGTTTTATTGGAAGGGGACTCTCTTTCCAAACAATAATATCTCATCCTCCCTTCTCAGTACCATCCTAGTAGGCACTCGACTCTTCTCAGCAAGGTAAAGTGAGTCTAGATTTTCATTTACAGTATTTCATCTAATTTCTTTTATACTGTACTGTATTTAATTTATGTAGAGTACGTATTTTAGTATTTGGGATTGTTTAAAATCAATTTATATAACCCCATCAATGTATAATACATGTACTGTATGCCAATAACAATAGGATTTTTTTTCATGGGAACGGATTAATCATTTTCCTTTTATTTCTTATATATATATATATATATATATATATATATATATATATATATATATATATATATATATATATATATATATAATATATGGTAGATTTTGATGTTTTGAATTAATCTGATGTTTGTTTGTTATGCCATGCATTATTTTTTTCCCTCAAGGTAAAAACTGCCACAAAAAGGTCAGATTAATTTAAAACAATCAAAATCAATAGGAGAAAAATTGCTTTAAGTAATCCTGAGCAAACCTAATTAAACTTAACCTAACCTAAGCAAACCTAATTAAATCTAACCTAACCTAAGCAAACATAACCTAACCTAACCAAACCAAATCTAAAATAGGTAAAGATTCGTAAGACGACCCAATGGGTTAGGTTAGGTTTAATTATGTTTGCTAAGGTTATGGTATGTTTAATTATGTTTGCTTAGGTTAAGTTAGGGTTTAATTAAGTTTGCTTAGTTTAGGTTAGGTTTAATTAGGTTTGCTTTGGATTACTTAAAGCAATTTTTCTCTTATTGATTTTGATTGTTTTAAATTAATCTGACCTTTTTGTGGCAGTTTTTACCTTGAGGGGAAAAAATAATGCATGGCATAACAAACAAACATCAGATTAATTCAAAACATCAAAATCTACCAGAAAAAAAATTGCCTTGTCCAAAAAACAGACTGGGTCGTCTTCCGAATCAGTATTTCTTTACAACTACTGCTCCACCTCTTTCTTTTTTCTCTCTTTTCCTACATACTATACATAGTGTACTCAACACATCTGTGAAGGTTTCAGGCAGTGCGCACTATTATTTACCTCGCAAAACGTCTTTGAAGTTATGTTAAATTAGGTTAGATAGGTTATGAAAAAAGAAAGAGGTGAAGCAGTAGTTGTAAAGAAATACCGCTTGGGGACACCTTGGGAAAGCGGGGTTATAGGGTGAGGGAAGCATATATATTGAAAGTGCAGGATACGGTAAGTATTCGTTTCCTTAACCAACTTACTGAACCTAACGTAACTTAGAAGAAAAAAAAATTGTATTTTTTCTGTAATTCAGCGGCATAACTATTTGAGGCGATCTGAACAATTATCTGAGATTAAGTTTGCATTATAAAGGAAACCAGATATTGAGTGGTTAATGAACCGAATACTAACCCATGATACTTACTTACGGGCTAACTCACACACATTGGGCAGATTTCATTGAGAAAGAGAACGGTATCAGTACAAGTAACTTACATAAGGTAGATATGCTTATATATCTTCA
Organism: Metacarcinus magister; assembly: GCA_029783475.1. Lineage (NCBI taxonomy): Eukaryota > Metazoa > Arthropoda > Malacostraca > Decapoda > Cancridae > Metacarcinus > Metacarcinus magister. The sequence goes on along the minus strand of JAPQNM010000819.1, from coordinate 8,951 downwards.
TTGCAGTGTGTGTTGTTATCTCTTTGCATCAATACAATAATTGATCATTATGCACATAACAAATACTTGGTCTCAATGTTGGTGTTCATTAGAGGTGCGTTGATTCAACACTTGTTTGGTGCATACACACTCAAACAGCTGCCCGGCGTTCTTCTTCTTGAGAGTTTGATGATGCCAAAGTTATGGCTGACTTATTTGTTAAGGCTTTTGCCTCAGTGTATCAAAGTCAACATCTGTCAAACCCATCTGAACATCAGTCCTGTGACAGCTCTATCTTTAATATTGAATTTGATCTGTCCACAGTTAAGCATTATCTCAAGTCTCGATATTTTCTCTAGCATGGGACCTGACCACATTCATCCTCACTTACTTCAGTCTTGTGCCGATCAACTTGCTTATCCCCTATATGTCATATTTAAATCCTCTTTAACATCAGGGCATCTGCCTTATTTATGGAAAGTGTCTAATGTTGTTCCCATTTTTAAAAAGGGATCCAGAACAATTCCTCTTAACTATAGACCAATTAGCTTGACCTCTGTTAGTGTTAAAACTTTAGAAAGAATAGTGACTCATCAGCTTTACCAATACCTTGAAGATAATGGAATTATTTCTGACTCCCAGTTTGGTTTTAGACCTCATCGTTCAACAGAAGACCAACTGATATTGACATACCATGACATCACTTCTTGGATAGATAGAGGTTATACAGTTGATGTGGTATTTTTCGATTTCAGCAAGGCTTTTGATGTTGTTCACCATGATACTTTGATTTGTAAACTTTATGCTCTTGGGATTTCTGGATCTTTACTTGGTTGGTTACAAGCTTTCCTCCAAAACAGACAAATGAGGGTTATAGTATCTGGCACTGAGAGCTATGCTTGTCCGGTTCTAAATGGTGTACCCCAGGGCTCAGTGTTAGGTCCTATCCTTTTCTTAATTTATATTAATCATGTGGTGCATGATTTATCTTGTGGTTATAAAATATTTGCTGACGATTTAAAGCTGTACTTATATGTTAACCATCAGCACATTTCCTCAGCATTTTGTGATATTACCCGGCTTCAGCGTAACATAAACTTGATTAGTAGTAGATCCGAATCTTGGGGACTTCCAACGCTCCTATGTGGACTGGACTCTGCTTGGGCCGTACTCCTCTTACTATATTAACAATATTCCACTCAAGTTTGTGCAGTCTTATGTTGATCTTGGTATTATGGTTGATCTCTCCTTGAAATTTCACCAACACATATATAACATAACCAATAAAGCAGGTGGCCTAGCGACTAATCTGCTGAAGTCAACTGTTAATAGATCACCCAGATTTATGAAAGCTATCTATATTTCACACATCAGACCTTTACTTGATTATGCTTCTTGTGTGTGGTTCTCGGGTTATGTTGAAGACCTCAAACTTCTAGAGTCGGTTCAAAGGAGATGGACCAAGAATATTTCTGGCTTGGAGATTCTTTCCTATTCAGACCGACTGAAACACCTAGATCTATATTCTGTTCAGGGACGTCTAGTAAGGGCTGACCTAATCAAGTACTGGAAAATATTTCATGGTTTATCGGCTATTAATGTGTCTGATATCTTTCATCTGGCCCTCATAGCCGTTTGGATTGTAAAAAGAGATTCTTTAGTGTAAGATGTATCTCAAATTGGAATTCCTTGCCAGCTGACACTGTTGCAGCTGCCAGTCTATCTTCTTTTAAAAGGCTGTTGCATAATGCCATGGGCAATACCTTATATGATTATGTTGAGTAGGATACCTGTATACATTGTTATGGTTATAAACACCACTAAAGGTACATAACTTCCAGTTCTATTTGTCTTATTGTATATTAGATATTCATAATAATCTGTTGAACTGGCGTACCTGTGGTTCTGGGCCCCCCTTTATTGTGTAGTATGTGTATGCTAGCTGGTCTAGTTTTGTCCGAGGGGAGCCAACCAGGTAAGAATACCAGGTAAGATGGGGCCGTGCAGGCTGTGGTGCCACAGCCTCTAGTGCCCCAAAAGTGCAGGTTGCAGATGAATGAATGGATCAGATTCTGTTGAGTTGACCTGTTCTTTGGAGGAAGATCCTGGTGTGTTTGAGTACTTTGAAAGCCAGGCCAGGGTCTGCCCGGCGTTCACCTGTACGTATTGTTTACGTTGGGTCTTGATCTTGATCTTGATGTCATTGGTAACGAAGTTCATACTTCATACTTCCCTCAAGTCAGGCCTTTGTATCGGCAGCTCCTGTGAAGGGAAAAAGAAAAACAAATGGAAAGCAGACAGAAAAAAAAGAAAAAAATGCATGCACCCGGCCACTTTGCCTCTAAGTCAATAATCTTGTACTTACGGCCATATGTTAAGCCAAATATAGGGTCTATCTTCTAAGGTCTATACTCAATTCGTTGTTAAAATGTAATCACGGCCCTATACTTTGGGAAATACTATAATTATGGAAAGAATTCCAATACTCCTTTTTAGTCTGCTTCGGTGTCTTTCGGGAACCCTAAATGTAATTATTATCGTCAAATGAACTACTTACCAATTTAAAACATACTGTTACGGCACACCCCCCTTTTTCACTTCCCTCCAAGGCAGGGTGTCGCCAAACACGTTACCTCTCCTTACCTGAGGTAACGCCCTCCTGAGGATCGTGTAGCGGGGGTTGGCGAGACGGGAAAAGGGGGTTTTTAAACAAATCACACACAGACAACAACACTTCTCCTTTCCTGGTATATTTACAAACAGCACGCTTACAGGGTACAGCACAATAGTACAGCCTCAGGGCACAGAGTTCCCCACAAGAGGTTCACCCAGAACACACAGCCTCCACAAGTCCACACACAGCAACCTCCACACAGCCATGCACTCCCTTAGCGAGGGCAGGCCCTAAGGAAGCCAGGGCGCCATTCCTCCGGCCACCCTGTCCACTTCCCTCCAAGGTCCTGCCTCTCACGCTCCCAGGATGCCCACAACAACCTCCACACAGCCAGTCAGCCACCCCCTTAGTGAGGGCAGGGACCTAAGGAAGCCAGGGTGCCATTTCTCCGGCCACCCTGTCCGCTTCCCTCCAAGGTCCTGCCCTCCACTCGCCCAGGAGTCAGCCTTGCACCGCTGTGTCCCTCTGTCTGTTGTCTCTCACTCACTTCTGCACTCTCTCCTTCTCCTTCCAACAACCAGCCACGTCTCCCCAAACACACCCCACCACGACTGCGTATCGCTGAAAACACCGATACGTAGGTCACCTTATCTTGACACATGTCAACTCTCACACTCCTCTACATCCCCAGGGAGGCCTGAGTGACCCACCGCTCCCTGCCTCCACACTACTACACTTACAATAACTCTATTTACACACTATTTACATGCTAAATGCATCGCCCCAACAATACCTATGCTAGTCTGATATTTGTGAAAAAATAAGGAAAGTTCTTGTGTGCAAAATATCTCAACACGAACACTCTTGTCAACCGCATCATTAATAAAAAGAAAAAGGCATGGTTAGAAATAACAACATTGGGGGATTATTGAGATAAGTTTAGCCTTATTTTTTCGCATGCCCCGCTGGAAAATTACATCCTCCGAGTGGCCGCTTTACAGGGAGGCCCTCCAGACCCCACCGGATATCACCACTCTTCCTTTGGACGACGCTGCATCTTCCTTCCATCAGACGTTGGAAACAGCGGGTGCGGCTGCCTTCCACCTTGCCACGCGTCGCACACCCCGTCGCCCTGGGAAGCCCTGGTGGAATGACGACTGTGCCCGGGCAGTACTGGCCCGCCGTCGAGCCTGGAACCAGTGGCGGAGGACACCCACGATACTGGCCGGCACTACCTATCGCCGTCTTGATGCCCTCTGCGCCAAGACCATCCTCAAGGCCCAGAGGAGTGCATGGGATTCACCCACTGCTCCTCCCTCTCCTTCTCTTCCTCCACCAAGAGAACATGGGACTTCCTGCACTCTATGGAGGGCAAGAAGGCGCGCCACCCCATCCCCTTGACAGACGGTGCCCGGTCCCCGTTGGATGACCCCCAGAAGGCGGAGACCCTGGCCCATCACTACCACCTGAGAATCGGCCTTCCCCCTCCTCTTCATCCTCCAGCGGACCTCCACAGTGCTGTCTCCAATTCTATTGCCTCCCCAGGTATCCCTAACCTCGCTCAACCTTTCACTCGGCGGGAACTCGATGTGGCCCTGTCCACGCTGCTTGCTGGCAAGGCAGCTGGACGAGACCGCATTCCCTACGACTTCCTCACCCACCTCACCCCCCCTATACAGGACTGCCTCTTGCACCTATACAACACCAGCTGGGAGACAAAACGATACCCCATCTGTTGGAAGCCCTCTGTCCTCATCCCCATCCCCAAGCCGGGTAAAGACCCAACACTCCCGTCTTCCTACAGGCCCATAGCACTCCTCTCCTGCATCGGAAAACTGATGGAGCGCCTGGTGTCCACACGCCTGTCCTGGTGGCTGGAGAAGCTCTTGCTGAGGGAGGAGCAGTGCGGCTTTCGCCCCCATAGAGGCACCGTGGACGTGCTGGGTCAGCTGGAATACCATGTTTGTGACACCTACCGTCAGCGCCAGGTCATGACTACCATCTTCATTGACCTGGAAGGAGCCTTCGACACAGCACCACATGAGGGTATCCTGTACAAGCTGGCTGGCATGGGCATTACCGGGGCCACCCTTGCCTGGGTCCAGGACTTCCTTGTTGGTCGCTCCTATCAGGTTGCGGTGGGAGCCTCCTTGTCACACTCCCGTCCCATTCGCAGAGGCGTTCCTCAAGGCTCCATCCTCAGCCCTCTTCTATTTAACGTCCTCCTCTCAGACCTTCGCATTCCCCCCCACTCACACCTCCTTCTCTACGCTGACGACATATCCATTGTCAGCCGGGCACCAACTTTGGCCCAAGCGCAGACTCACCTGCAAGAAGCGGCAACCTCCCTCGGTGAATGGGTGACTACCTGGGGACTTAAGGTCAGCGCCCCTAAAAGCACGCTTATGTGTTTCACCCTTAAGCGACTCCCCTCCCCACCTACTCTCCAACTGTGCGGCCAGGCAGTACCTTATTCCAGGACACACACCTTCCTGGGGCTGCGGCTGGACGGTCCTCGCCTCTCTTGGGCCGGGCACATAGAATATCTCCGAACCTCCTGCAACAAGCGCTTGGACGTGATGAAACGGATTGCCGGCATCCGTTGGGGCGCCCACCGAGATCTCCTCCAATACTACCTTGCCACCATCCGGCCCAAAATCATGTACGGCAGCAGCATTTATGGGTCAGCGGCACGGACTGTCCTCACCAGGCTGGATCCCCTCCAGAATGCAGCCCTTCGGATATCCATGGGGGCCATGAAATCCTCCCCTGTTATCCCCCTGCATGCCGAGAGTGGCATCCTCCCCTTGTCCGCCCACAGAAGGGAGGTTCTGTGCAAGCACTACCACCGCATCTTGTGCCTGCCCCCGGCTCACCCCCTTGCTACTCTGTACAGCAACTCTGATGTGGACCATTACACACCTGTTTGGTCTCCAGGTGCCAGACAACCACTGCTGGTTAGGGCCCTGCAGGCTCTCACTGATTTTAATATACCACCACCACCACCACAACCCACCAGCCCACACTCTCCTCTCCCACCCTGGCTGGACACCACCTCTAAGTTTACCCTGCACCTTCCAGGCCTCTCCTCTCAGCACTCTGCAGGTATTCTGGCGGCGGCACTATTCACCCAGATGGACAGGACGCTATACCGCCACCACATCAAGCTCTTCACCGATGGATGACACTCCCCATCACTCCCCTCCACGGCAGCAGCCGTCTATGACCCTGCCAACTCCATCTGCAGGACATGGAGGCTCCCACCGGAGACAGACGTCCTGACGTCTGAACTCTATGCCCTCCACCAGGCCGTCACACACCTCCACACCTCTCATACCAAGGGCAAGGCTGTGATCTACACAGACTCCCTCTCCTCACTCCACCTCCTCCTCTCCCGCCACCCCCACTCATCCACGTCCCTCGTCCACGTCGTCCAGAGGGCCCTTCTGCACCTTACCACCGAGGGCTGGGATATCGCTTTTCAGTGGGTTCCCTCCCACGCTGGTATCCCAGGCAACGAGGTAGCAGATACTGCTGCCAGGATGGCCTTAACTGAGGTAAACACAACACCCTTCCCTCTACCGCTCTCCACAGCCACACGCCTCATCTCCCGGGTCTGCCGCTCCACCTGGAATAACACGCTCGGCGATGCCCTCCGCACTACCTCCATGGGCCATTACCGAAGTGACTCTTCCCCCCAGCCGTGGATACGACAAAAATCCCGTGTCCTGGATGTCACCCTCACCCGCCTCCGCCTGGGGCACACGACACTCACAGCTCACCTGCTCCGTCTTCGTCTGTCCCCTGACCCCGACTGCCCCTGGTGCAGGAACGTCCCCGAGACTATTGAACACTTTCTGCTGCAGTGTCCGCGCTTCCACTCCCACCGTGTAGTGCTACAGTCTCAACTCCTCGCCCTGAACGTCAACACCTTTGACCTGCCCACCCTGCTGGCGGCGGCTGGCGTCCACCCCTCCCGGCAACACGCCGTCATCCGCCTCACCTGTGCCTTCCTGAGGAGGACAGGTCAACTACCGCGCCTGTGATAGCATCATAGGACATCACCAGGGCTCATAGTGGTCCCCAAGGGATCCTCGCAGCCCTAAAACAACAACAACAACAACAACAACAGGTGAACGCCGGGCAGACCCTGGCCTGGCTTTCAAAGTACTCAAACACACCAGGATCTTCCTCCAAAGAACAGGTCAACTCAACAGAATCTGATCCATTCATTCATCTGCAACCTGCACTTTTGGGGCACTAGAGGCTGTGGCACCACAGCCTGCACGGCCCCATCTTACCTGGTATTCTTACCTGGTTGGCTCCCCTCGGACAAAACTAGACCAGCTAGCATACACATACTACACAATAAAGGGGGGCCCAGAACCACAGGTACGCCAGTTCAACAGATTATTATGAATATCTAATATACAATAAGACAAATAGAACTGGAAGTTATGTACCTTTAGTGGTGTTTATAACCATAACAATGTATACAGGTATCCTACTCAACATAATCATATAAGGTATTGCCCATGGCATTATGCAACAGCCTTTTAAAAGAAGATAGACTGGCAGCTGCAACAGTGTCAGCTGGCAAGGAATTCCAATTTGAGATACATCTTACACTAAAGAATCTCTTTTTACAATCCAAACGGCTATGAGGGCCAGATGAAAGATATCAGACACATTAATAGCCGATAAACCATGAAATATTTTCCAGTACTTGATTAGGTCAGCCCTTACTAGACGTCCCTGAACAGAATATAGATCTAGGTGTTTCAGTCGGTCTGAATAGGAAAGAATCTCCAAGCCAGAAATATTCTTGGTCCATCTCCTTTGAACCGACTCTAGAAGTTTGAGGTCTTCAACATAACCCGAGAACCACACACAAGAAGCATAATCAAGTAAAGGTCTGATGTGTGAAATATAGATAGCTTTCATAAATCTGGGTGATCTATTAACAGTTGACTTCAGCAGATTAGTCGCTAGGCCACCTGCTTTATTGGTTATGTTATATATGTGTTGGTGAAATTTCAAGGGGAGATCAACCATAATACCAAGATCAACATAGGACTGCACAAACTTGAGTGGAATATTGTTAATATAGTAAGAGGAGTACGGCCCAAGCAGAGTCCAGTCCACATAGGAGCGTTGGAAGTCCCCAAGATTCGGATCTACTACTAATCAAGTTTATGTTACGCTGAAGCCGGGTAATATCACAAAATGCTGAGGAAATGTGCTGATGGTTAACATATAAGTACAGCTTTAAATCGTCAGCAAATATTTTATAACCACAAGATAAATCATGCACCACATGATTAATATAAATTAAGAAAAGGATAGGACCTAACACTGAGCCCTGGGGTACACCATTTAGAACCGGACAAGCATAGCTCTCAGTGCCAGACACTATAACCCTCATTTGTCTGTTTTGGAGGAAAGCTTGTAACCAACCAAGTAAAGATCCAGAAATCCCAAGAGCATAAAGTTTACAAATCAAAGTATCATGGTGAACAACATCAAAAGCCTTGCTGAAATCGAAAAATACCACATCAACTGTATAACCTCTATCTATCCAAGAAGTGATGTTATGGTATGTCAATATCAGTTGGTCTTCTGTTGAACGATGAGGTCTAAAACCAAACTGGGAGTCAGAAATAATTCCATTATCTTCAAGGTATTGGTAAAGCTGATGAGTCACTATTCTTTCTAAAGTTTTAACACTAACAGAGGTCAAGCTAATTGGTCTATAGTTAAGAGGAATTGTTCTGGATCCCTTTTTAAAAATGGGAACAACATTAGACACTTTCCATAAATAAGGCAGATGCCCTGATGTTAAAGAGGATTTAAATATGACATATAGGGGATAAGCAAGTTGATCGGAAGAAGACTGAAGTAAGTGAGGATGAATGTGGTCAGGTCCCATGCTAGAGAAAATATCGAGACTTGAGATAATGCTTAACTGTGGACAGATCAAATTCAATATTAAAGATAGAGCTGTCACAGGACTGATGTTCAGATGGGTTTGACAGATGGTGACTTTGATACACTGAGGATAAAGCCTTAACAAATAAGTCAGCCATAACTTTGACATCATCAAACTCTCAAGAAGAAGAACGCCGGGCAGCTGTTTGAGTGTGTTCACGGAGAATGTCTTGCCAAATTCTAGGAAGCAAGAAAATTCAATGACACCTTCTCTATCAGCAGGAATTACTTAAAGAAAATATAGTAACTATCAACAACAACACAAAAGCCATCCATCCCAAGGGTATGGTGAAAAGTACTCCAGCCCTCGTAGGAATTACTGTTCCCGTCCTGCAGGAGGCAACAGTCCCAGGCTCCTCCCGTGGGGGCC
>JAPQNM010000816.1:32500-69854 GCA_029783475.1 Metacarcinus magister | reverse complement strand
ATAATAGTTATATCAATAATGATAATTACTGATAGAAACAATAACAATACTACTACTACTACTACTATAAATAATAATAATAATAATAATAATAATGCTCTCTCTCTCGCTCTCGCTCAATGTCTCTCTCTCTCTCTCTCTCTCTCTCTCTCTCTCTCTCTCTCTCTCTCTCTCTCTCTCTCTCTCTCTCTCTCTCTCTCTCTTAGTCCCATGGCGAGGCACCCTTGAGAATTAAGGTATGTCTGTGTGTGTGTGTGTGTGTCGATACATAAAACATATATTAGTGAATTTACTTATGATGCTAACAGTTTTCCTCCTACTGCTTTCATTTTTTCTATCACTCTTTTTTTTCTCTGTTGCTCTCGCTCAATGTCTATCTCTCTCTCTCTCTCTCTCTCTCTCTCTCTCTCTCTCTCTCTCTCTCTCTCTCCTCTCTCTCTCTCTCTCTCTCTCTCTCTCTCTCTCTCTTAATCCCATGGCGAGGCACCCTTGAGAATTAAGGTATGTCTGTGTGTGTGTGTGTGTGTGTCGATACATAAAACATATATTAGTGAATTTACTTATGATGCTAACAGTTTTCCTCCTACTGCTTTCATTTTTTCTATCACTCTTTTTTTTCTCTGTCGCTCTCGCTCAATGTCTCTCTCTCTCTCTCTCTCTCTCTCTCTCTCTCTCTCTCTCTCTCTCTCTCTCTCTCTCTCTCTCTCTCTCTCTCTCTCTCTCTCTCTCTCTTAATCCCATGGCGAGGCACCCTTGGGAATTAAGGTGAGTGTGTGTGTGTGTGTGTGTGTGTATGTGTGTGCGTGTGTGTGTGTGTGTGTGTGTGTGTGTGTGTGTGTGTGTGTGTGTGTGTGTGTGTGTGTGTGTGTGTGTGTGTGTGTGTGTGTGTGTGTGTGTGTGTGTGTGTGTGTGTGTGTGTGTCTGTCTGTCTGTCTGTGTGTGTAGTTGTCGATACATGAAACATATATTACTGAATTTACTTATGATGCTAATATTTTTCCTCTTACTTCTCTTTCATTATTTCTATCACTCTCTTTCCTTTTTTTTTCTCTCTCCCACGCTCAATGTCTGTCTCTCTTAATATCTCTCTCTCTCTCTCTCTCTCTCTCTGACCTTGGTGGAGGAAGGTCGCCTAAAAAACAAGGATATCGCTTCTGGACGTGTTTGTATCCTTAGGCTACATGGCCTTAGGCTTCCCATCGGGAGAACATGAGCACACAGTATACATTCCTCATATCTCTCTCTCTATCCGGCTGGCCACGCGCACATCTCTTCGGTCTACGCCTCGCTCCTCTCTCTCTCTCTTCTCCTCTCTCTCCTCTCTCTCTCTCCTCTCTCGCTCTCTCTCTCTCTCTCCTCGCTCTCTCTCTAAATAAATAAATAAATAAATAATTTTAAACATTTTTTTGATTAAAATGAGGTGAATAGGAAATAAAACTTATAAAACATAATATAAATAACAAATAGGTGTGTGTGTGTGTGTGTCAGGAAGAGAAGAGAGATGAGGAGAGAGAGAGGACGGAGAGACGGGGAGAGAGAGGGAGGAGAGAGAGAGACGAGGGCGAGATGAGCGAGGAGAGGAGAGGGATGATTACTGATGAGAGATTGAGGGATGAGGAGATTGAGAGAGGAGAGAGAGAGGAGAGAGCAGAGCTAGACGAAGAAGAGGCGACGACGGAGATGGTGAGAGAGAGAGGAGAGGAGTGGAGCGAGAAGAGGGGAGAGGGGGATGAGAGGAGAGAGGAGGATGGCGAGAGAAGGAGGGAAAAGAAGGGAATACAAGAAAGGGAAAGAGACGAGAAAGGAGTGAAACAAGGATAAAGAGGGGAGAGAGCTTTCCGGGCGAGAAGGGATGAGAGGTGGGCGAGAGGAGAGGAGAGAGAGAAGAGAGAGAGTAAGATAGGGGGAGGAGGAGAAAATGGGAGAGAGGGAGAATGGGGGGGGGGAGAGATAATAGAGGAGAGCGAGAGGGAGGAGGACGGAGAGAGTAGGGGGAAAGAGAGAGAGAGAGAGAGAGGAGAGAGATGAGAGAGAGAGAGAGAGAGAGAGAGAGAGGGACGAGGAGAGATCGAGATTAAATGTTCTGAGCTTGTGATTGAGGTGGGACGACGGATGCTATTGGGGAGAGAAGGAGGAGGTGAGGTGAGGAACGATGAGTGAGCAGAGAGGTGGGAGAAGACGAAGTGGGTAAGGGACACTTGAGATGTTTAGAGAGACGCTGGAGGAGTTGGTGGTTGGAGGGGAAAGACATCGTAGAGAGGGGGGGGAAGTTGACTCGAGACGAGAGAGAAATGAGAGATTTACAGGCAGGTTTACTGATTTGGTTCACCAAAACCTTGGGGGTGGGGGGTCAGGTTTTTTTGTTGGGTGGCTGGAAATGTCCGCACTTCTCCATTGGGCATGGGTTTTGGGTGTTTCTGGGTTCTCACGTCAGGTGTCAGATGACATGATAAGTCCCTGGGGGTCTGGCTACCCGGCCACGACTTCACGCACTCGCAAATTTCGCACACTCGCACGCACACACACTCGCACGCACACACACGCACACACGCACGCACGCACGCACCCACGCACCCACTCACTCACTCACTCACTCACACACACACACACACACACACACACACACACTCACTCACTCACTCACTCACTCACTCACTCACTCACTCTCACACATACACACACACACATTATTATTATTAATATATTTATTAAAATTTTTTATTATCATTATCATCATTATTATTATTAAGGGGCCTTATCCTCGCCTCCCCGCCCAGCTCTCTCTCTCTCTCTCTCTCTCTCTCTCTCTCTCTCTCTCTCTCTCTCTCTCTCTCTCTCTCTCTCTCTCTCTCTCTCTCTCTCTCTCTCTCGTTAAAATAACATATGTATAGGTGGTTATAAAAAAATATACAAACATACATGAGGCTAGGTAAAGAGGCCCTCCTTCGGGAGAGCCTCTATCTGAAAGCTAGCCTGTTTCTATATGAAAATACACACAATGAGTTGTCTTTTATATATATATATATATATATATATATATATATATATATATATATATATATATATATATATATATACATATATTTATAATGATAATAACAAAAATAATAATTGTAATAATATTGATAGTAATAATAATAATAATCACAGATACTAATGATAATGATATTAGAAATAATAATAATACTAATTATAATAATATTAACGATAATAATATTGAAAAATAAAATAATAATGGTAGAAATAATTATCTTGATAATACTAATAATAATTCTGATAAAATTAATAATAATAATAATAATAACAATAATAATAATAATAATAATAATAATAGTAATAATAATAAATATAAGATGAAGAAAAATAATACTAATAATAATGATAGCTATTATTATAATATATATTTATATAATAATTCCTTCCGTGAGAGAGAGAGAGAGAGAGAGAGAGAGAGAGAGAGAGAGAGAGAGAGAGAGAGAGAGAGAGAGAGAGAGAGAGACCAGGGGGTAGGAACGGGCAAGGATAAGGCCCCTTGTGGAAAAAATGGCGTTGGGAAGAGAAGGAGGATTTGAGGATTAAGACGGGTCACTGGAGGTCAGCCAATGACAGATCCACACATCCCAAGAAAAATGAGGTTGACATATGTCGCCTGATTTGGTATTTTGGTTAGGAAGAGCCTGGTATACTCTCCCTGCGATCAGTGTTGATTTTAGGGAGAGCCTTGTACAGTCTCCAGGGGACTGTACATATTAATCAACCGTCTGACCTAAACACTAACCAACAACGGACTAACTACTGCATTAAAAAGAATATATTTATCTAGTATGGTTTCATTCTTTTCTAAATATATCCTAATCAAAGAAACATGATTTACTGAGCGAGTTAATTACTACTAAGTAAAAATAATAAATCACCTATACGTTAACCTTATTAACTAGCAAAATGACAAATTATCGATTAAGCTCAATAAATATCTAACTCGTTCACTCATTAACTACACAAGTATCATAATTGCTTCTTAATGATCACTATTTAAATATAGTGTAATTATCCTGCCGTTTAAAGGGTATCATGAGGTGGTGATGGGGGGGGTGTAGCCAAGGTCTCATTCCACACTCGTAACTAAGACGGTGGAAGAGGAAGGAAGGAATCACGAACAAGAAGGATGGAAGGATGGAGATCATATGCAGGTCAACCGTGTGTGCGTGTGTACTTCCCACATCACGCAAAACGGCGACGATACACACACGAGAATAAAAGGAAGAGTATTTATGGGCGAGCGTTGTCTGATGTTCTTCCAGTCAGCTCACAAACTTCACTTGCTATCCCTCTTTTTATCTATTTCTTTCTTGACTTATCTTTACGTTAATGAGACTCGTTATGTTTATCCTAAGAAGCAAAGTTTGATCTGGTATAAGAATAGCAATCTACAAAGTTTTTTTTTATTAAAAGTACAACAAAAAGAAATCTCAAGAGTCTGGTAATGTTTCTCGAGAGGATTTCGCTAAAATAAAATTTCCTGCAGTACTATGTTGCAATCACGACTCTCTCTCACTCTCTCTCTCTCTCTCTCTCTCTCTCTCTCTCTCTCTCTCTCTCTTTCTCTTTCTCTTTCTCTCTCTCTCTCTCTCTCTCTCTCTCTCTCTCTCTCTCTCTCTCTCTCTCTCTCGATCTTTTTCTCTTTCTCTTTCTCTCTCTTTCTCTCTCTCTCTGACTCTCTCTCTCTCTCTCTCTCTCTCTCTCTCTCTCTCTCTCTCTCTCTCTCTCTCTCTCTCTCTCTCTCTCACACATTTACGTGGACAATTTCATTAAAAAAAAATGATCCTGAATTGATTCCTGATACAGCCATTGTGTGTGTGGCTGTTGTGTTTCCTCCTTACACCTGCCTTACCTCCCTCCACCTGTCTTCACTCACACCACCACCCTGGGCTCCACTTTTCTTGCCACATTCTTTCTCCACACGCCACATGGATTCACTACCTTCACCTGCTTCCACTTACCTACACCTGACTCTTCCTATTCCACCTCCACCTCCTTTACCTCCTTCTACACGTGCAGTCTCAGTACTTACCTGTCGAGGGAGACAAGAAGGAAAGGTTAGCACATACAGTGTTGAGATAATATTGTGAGTAAATATATTATAGTTATTAATCGAGACAAAATAACTGGCCGTGACTATTTGTAACTATAACTTTATATTACATTAATAGAAGACATAACGAGATTTACTATACATAAGAAAAAAAATGGAAAATAAAAGAGATAGTTAAGAATATATTAATTATTGCATTAGAAGATGTAAGAAAAAAAAAAGCAGACAGAGGAGTTAGGTTACATTACGCCTCTTAACACCATGCTTAACACTATACAAAGGCTGAGTCATAAGTGTAAGGGAAGGAAGTATGCGAGGAGCGTCACGTTATTGAAAGGGTACACAGATTGAATGACGGGAGTGTTTGGAAAAGCCTCACGCGATGAAGTGTAGCAATGACTGAAGACATGACACTAACTCCAATACAGAGAGAGAGAGAGAGAGAGAGAGAGAGAGAGAGAGAGAGAGAGAGAGAGAGAGAGAGAGAGAGAGAGAGAGAGAGAGAGCCTCTATCATTCTCTCTCTCTCTCTCTCTCTCTCTCTCTCTCTCTCTCTCTCTCTCTCTCTTTTTTCTCTCTCTCTCATTCATACATTCATACATACATACATACATAAAATAGACAATAATAGTACCAATAAGCCTTTTCCCTCAATTTATGTCGATGGTTTACAGCAAACATATATTTTAGGGAATAACATTTTGGCAAAAGTGATAAGGAGGTAACGGAGGAGGTGGACGGGAGGGAGAATTCACGTCCCATATGTAAAATTTTTCCCTCATTTCCGTCACATCACTTGCCAGTAAATTCCTTAAAATATATTGAAAATAAAATTGGTAGGAAAGCCGAGTGCATGAACCTGATGTTGATAATGATGATGATATGATGATGATGATGATATACTACTACTACTACTACTACTACTACTACTACTACTACTACTACTACTACTACTACTACTACTACTACTACTACTACTACTACTACTACTTAAAATGATAATAAAATAATCTTTCTCTCTCTCTCTCTCTCTCTCTCTCTCTCTCTCTCTCTCTCTCTCTCTCTCTCTCTCTCTCTCTCTCTCTCTCTCAGTCTCTCAGTCTCTCTTTCTCTTTCCCACCTCTCCCCATTCTACCTGCAACCTGCCTTCCTTCCTCTCTCCTTCTGTCTTCCTCCACTTTTCCTCTCTCTCTCTCTCTCTCTCTCTCTCTCTCTCTCTCTCTCTCTCTCTCTCTCTCTCTCTCTCTCTCTCTCTCTCCCTTCCTGCCTCCCTTGCTCCCAACCTGAGTTGTCCTGTTACCTGTGTGGTTTCAAGGATTACACTCACCTGTAATTAAGCAAAAGGTAATGTTTTATGTTGTATTTTCAGTGCAGTGAACAAGACAGGTAAGGTTAAAAAATATTTGTTACATGAATTTGTGTTGGAAAAATGACATTAACTTGATAAGGAAACAAGAGCAGGGGTGTGACTTCACACACACACACACACACACACACACACACACACACACACACACACACACACACACACACACACGCACACGCACACACACACAGAGCTCGTACGTTTCCCCTTTCCTCTATTGAGTCTTGTCCTCTCTCTCTCTCTCTCTCTCTCTCTCTCTCTCTCTCTCTCTCTCTCTCTCTCTCTCTCTCTCTCTCTCTCTCTCTCTCTCTCTCTCTCTCTCTCCATACAGGAACAAACTAGGCAAACTATAAATAAATGTCTCTTGCTTAGTGACTCCAATCTCCGAAGAGTTAGGCAATCTGACTTAGGTGCAAACTGCTCTGTAAAGACAATTCCTGAAGCCAATATCAACCTGTTAAAGAGTTGGGTACGTGAACAAATGCATACAATTCCACAAGAATGTATTATATATTGTGGTTTATATGATATTTCTGAAGGCATGTCACCAGAAAATATTCTAAATAGTCTTGGCTCCTTAATCAATGATCTTAGAGCAAAGAATAGCAAAATGGAAATTTACATATGCCAAGTATCCCCAGTACCCTCCCCCCCAGAAATACAATGTAAAATATTTGAATACAATGATCACTTAATGAAATGGGGTGAATTGAATGGAGTAAATATTATCAACACCATTCTATGTCACACAATTGGAACTGGAGAGGTTGATGACCTTTGTTTCGATAAAGATAATAAAATATACTATATATTAAGAAGATTAGGAGTGACCAGGCTACTCAGTACTCTAGACAGAAATAGCCAAGGATTCCAAGTATGTAAAGACTGGGGGAATATAAAAAGACAAATCAATATTATGCTTTATAATAAAACCAAAGACACAATACATAAGCTTCCCATTCCCAAATTCCCATTCGCATTCCTATGCTCCATTTTCCATTCTTGCTCCTCATTTCCATGCTCAGTCCCATCTATATTACCATCTTCCATCCCACTCTTATTCATTTCCATTCCTATTCCTGCTGCTTCCATTCCTGTCTCTATTTATATTCCTATTCGTACTTCCATTCCAAGAAACCAGAGAATGCAAGTCTCGTATCTTTCACCTCGAGACTGACTGACTTTATCTCTCTCTCTCTCTCTCTCTCTCTCTCTCTCTCTCTCTCTCTCTCTCTCTCTCTCTCTCTCTCTCTCTCTCTCTCTCTTTCTCTTTCTTTCTCTTTATTTTCTCTCTCTCTCTTCATATCTACAATTCCGATATATATATTTTCTTTAACTTTTGTTTTTCACTCCTACGCCATTTCATGTATCTGTTCCACGCACACACTCACACGCACACGCACACGCACACACACGCACATACACACACACCCACACGCACGCACACACACACACACACACACACACACACACACACACACACACACGCGCATACACACACACACACACACACACACACACACACACACACACACACACACACACACACACACACACACACACACACACACACACACACACACACATATTAACAGTAATTTCTTTGAGGAATTTTGTTCACAATTAAAAAAGAATGTCACAGTTTATAGTATTCTAAAAATAAAATATAGAATAGTTTTAATTTCACTGTTTTATCCCTTCATTAAGAAAGAAAAAAATTGATATATAAAGAGCAAATGACCTACACATATATATACTTTTTTTTTCATCAGTGCAGATTAATAACTGACAAAAATAGATAACGAAAGAGCAACTATCACATCAATTTGACATGATGTAAGAGAGAGAGAGAGAGAGAGAGAGAGAGAGAGAGAGAGAGAGAGAGAGAGAGAGAGAGAGAGAGAGAGAGAGAGAGAGAGAGAGAGAGAGAAAACACATACACACTACCACCACCACCACCACCACCACCTGAAGCCAGCGAGTCAACAGGGCGGCGGCGGACACAGAGGTGCAAAGAAGGGAACATCAAGCGAGAAAATGAAGGGAAATTGCAGTTCCGACCAGCGAGGGTAAGGCAGTCGGCGGGGCGGGTGGTGGAGGGCAGGGGGGTGGGTCCAGGGTCCAGGGTAAAGAAAGGGCCATGATGCATAAGAAAGGGTTACCAGATTGACTAAAGGGAAACAAAAAAGGGAAACAGGGACTCCAGGTGCGGCAGGAAAGGGCGGAGAAAATGGAAAAAAAACGGAAAAAGGGTAGAACAAGGTTAGTGAGGTAAGTAAAGGCGGGAAAGGAGAGAGGCAGAGGATGAGAGTGATAAGCTGAAGGGGAAAGGGAGGACGGGTATGGAAGAGGGGAAAGGGAGAAGCATAGATACCAGGCAGCGGAGCGGGAAAAAGAGGGGACATGAAAAGGAGGAAAGGGGAAAGGAAATTTAGCGGTACAGTGCAGAGAGTGGGCGTGTGAAGACCTGAAGGCAAGGAATATGAGAAGGATAAGCAATGTTGCAGAAAATGGGCGTGATTACGTAGGCATCGCAAAAGGGAGGGGCAACGGTAGACAGGGCGTGAGTTATGAAAGGTGGGCGGGGTTAGGGTGGCAGGGGAGAGGGCGTGTAGGGTTTGCCGGGACCTGAAGTCCTGCCAGAAGGTCGCCAGTGAGTCTCCACGATCTGCCAGCTTCGGGAAGGAGGGAAGAAGGGCGGAAGAAGGAGGAGAAAGGGAAGGAGAAGGGAAAGGAGGGAGGAGTATTGAAAAATTATGGTACAAATGAGAAGGGAAGCTTGGAAATTTATTGTTATTATTGTTATCATTTTAACTACTACTACTACTACTACTACTACTACTACTACTACTACTACTACTACTACTTATCTCACTACTATTCTATGTATTATGTGGAATGAAAGCAGAAAACAATATGCAAATGAACCACATGCATATTATATGTATTCCTTCTTTCCCTCCTCATCCTCTTTCCTTTTCTCCGGCACTTTTCCTTCCTCTTAACATCCTCTTTATCCTCTCTTCCTCCTCGTCTTCCTCTTTATTCTTTTCGTCAATCTTTTCTCCCCATTACCTTCTCTTTAACCCCAAAGTGCACCCATTATCTTCCCTCCCCCACCTCCACCATCACCATCACCATCATCATCATAACAACATTATTCCCCTTATTTCCTATACTATTATCCATTATCCACTCCTCCTCCTCCTCCTCCTCCTCCTTCTCCTCCACCCCCCCATGACGCGCCATTACTCCCTCTCCGTGTTTCATCTTCACCTCCACAATTATCCGGTCTTGTCAGTTCCATCTTTCCTCGTTAACCTCTCAGCGCCACCCCATTTTTGTTGTATTTTGTGGCTGTCTGACTGGCTGACTGACTGTATGGATGACTGGATGACTGGATGATTCTCTCTCTCTCTCTCTCTCTCTCTCTCTCTCTCTCTCTCTCTCTCTCTCTCTCTCTCTCTCTCTCTCTCTCTCTCTCATTACCACTCTGAAACACACACACAGACAGACAGACAGACAGACCGACAGACCAACCGACCGACCGACCGACAGAAAGATAGACACACACACACACACACACACACACACACACACACACACACTAACACACACACACACCGACCGACAGAAAGACAGACAAACAGCCACACACACACACAGACAGACAGACAGACCGACAGCCACACACACACACACACACACACACACACACACACACACACACACACACACACACACACACACAGACAGAACCTGGCGTTGCCCGGGAGAGAGAAAAAAAAAGACCCATAGAAGACACAAAGGGGGTCCCACTGAGTACTCCCTCCAAGTTTCAGCTCGATTCGACCACATTTAGATGGGCGTAGCCCGTGAAAATAACAGAAACCCAACCTAACCTAAGTAATGGTAGGGAGGAAGGTAGAGAGAGAGAGAGAGAGAGAGAGAGAGAGAGAGAGAGAGAGAGAGAGAGAGAGAGAGAGAGAGAGAGAGAGAGAGAGAGAGAGAGAGAGAGAGTGGGGTGGGGTAGATGGAGGTGAGATCGTCATTGGGAGGGAAGCAGAGAGGGAGAGAATAGGGGGAGGTGGGATGTGGGGGGGTAGGGGGGAGAGAGGCAGTGAGAGCGGGAGAGAAAAGCATGGGGTAGGGGGCACCTGGAAGCAAGCAGGAGAGAAAGAGCTGAGAGCGTAGCCAGCCAATCACGAGGCAGTGTCATGCGACGTCACTGGCGAGGGCGGAGCGTATGGGTAAGTGAAGATTTAGGAAATATTCAACCCGGCGATGCCCGGGAGAAAAAAAAGAAGAAAAAAAAGACCCATGGAAGACACAGAGGGTCCCACTGAGTATCCCCTCCAAGTTTCAGCTCGATTCGACCACATTTAGATAGGTTCTATAGCTAACATACATACAGACAGACACACACACACACACACACACACACACACACACACACACACAGAATTTCACGTTTATATATTAGATATTCACTAATTAAATATGTATAATAATTTGTAACAAATAAAATAGTAAATGTATACCAATAATAGAAGTAAGTAAGTAACCTAGTCTAGTACGGCACATGGTTCTGCCGTGGTGTGGACGGCCGACGCCGTCCACACCACGGCCCGCCATGCGCCGTCCATGGCGTTAGGCCGTGGACGGCGCACGGCGATAAGTCGACACGTGTGAAGCAAGCCATAGAGCACAGGTTATATAAGTGCCCCTTTAAAACTACGGGAACCAATGGGGTTTTAATAAGTAATGAATAGGATGGGTTAGCCTAGTCTAGTTTGGTAAGAGTATACGATTCCATTAAATTACTGTAGTTAAGAAATAGGGATAGGATGCAAACTTCTTTTTTTGTTTACCTCCCCGTAAGAAAATGGTACACAAACGTAGCTTAATTTCACTGTTGTTAGCCGTAACTTGAACTGAGATACAATACATAACAAATAATAGCCATTGTGCCACCGGGCTGCTATAGAGCGTCCCTTCATTCCCCTTCCGCGGGGCTTCACTCAAAGATTTGATTAACACTCGAAACAAACTTTCCTCAACACAGACCTTGCTTCTATTCCTTCCTTGGTCCTCTGTCGGTCCCATCCTGCCTCCTAAGGACGCCCATCACACCCAGGGAAGCAGATGATGGCTGATGAAATCGCAACACGGATTGGGCGTCCTCACACAAGCACATGTACACTCGGAAAGGGTGACGCTATCCTGTGCTGGTGTGAGGTTACGTCAAGGTTGTGTAGTAGTGTTTTTCCAAAGATTATTTACCTACAGATCTGGAATTACTGCTGATATACATTTTTTTTTAATTAAGTTTTTTAATTATTTTATTTATTACAGCTATTTTCTCCTTGCGCCGATGTGTGAAAGTATTTTTCTTCATCGGTGTCACTTTTATGTAACCCGGAAATAGTAGCGTACATCATGTGCTGTTATATATTACACATCAAATATACATTCATCTCGCATATTCACTAATGGAACATGTATAATAAATTGTAACAGAAATAAAATAATAATGTAGTATACCAATAATAGCAGTAAGTAGCCTAGTCTGACTCAAAACGTATAATGCGCCGTGACTTGTGTAGCTGCCGCTAAATGGTGTTGTTTAAGCCATCGGCCATATTTCTTTTACCCTTTGTTAGTAAATTTTAATATTTTAGTATAACTATAGAGCAGATATTAGATATGTTCCCGTTAAAAATAAGCGATCCATAAAGTTTTTATTAGTAGTTAATAAGATAGGCTAGCTTAGTTTAGTATGGTTATGAGTAAACTAGGCTATTCAATTACTGTCGATAAGAAACGAACCTAGCGAAGAGAAATTAAATGATTGCAGTTAGTTATAGACAAGAAATATAAAGTGTTTTTATTAGTAGTAAATAGGAGTATAAACTAGGCTATTCAATTACTGTAGCTAAGAAATCAAACTAGCTAAGAGAAATGTAGTTATTGCAGTTAGTTATAGTAGATAAATAAAAGATAATTTCGAGGAGACGATCATGCTCGTCTGATATTCTCGGTTTGGGCAATACTTTGGAGATACACGTCAGTGGCTCTTGATGAGAATAGAGGAAAGTGTAGCCTTTCAACTGCTGAGAGAGCAATGACAGGAGGATTAATCTACCTTCAGGCACTGGCTACGTCCCAGTGAGGGGCAAAAAAAGGACAAATATGCGTCAAGCTGTGACTGCCGCTGAACGTCTCGGTCTGTCACTTCACTATTTAGCAACAGGTAAGAAATTCTAAAAATATTATATGAGGTTCTAAAAACATAGAATGACGTGAAATCTATGAGAAAGGTAAGTATTGTCCCTATGTGATAGATTCTAATTTTAATAAATATCTGGTTGTCTTAACCCCTATTTTTTTTTAGTAAACTCTGGCTGTAAATGTTGTATCCTTCTTTTAGATAAACCAATTAAATAAGGATCCTAATCTGTCGAACCTAGCTTAACATAAAATATTCTAACACACCTTAATCTAAACTAAACTAACCTACCCTAACCTAACACATCTCATCTACCCTATCCTATGTTAACCTAACCTAACTTAACATAACAAACGCGAGAACCAGAGCACCACAAAATAACGGAGGGCAGGATTGATTGGCTACTTATTTACTTATTACCAGATGTCATCTTTTTCTAGGTTGAGTTTTCAGAATTGTATTTTATTTTGGTAGTAATGATGAAAATAGATCACATGTCTGTGCATTCAATGAAAAAATGTTATTTCAAATGTTAAACAAACATCAAACCTAACCAAAAGGATGAGTATGTTTTGAAGATGATTTATCTATGGATGGAATATAATATATATATATATATATATATATATATATATATATATATATATATATATATATATATATGTATATATGAAAATCTGCTGAAATATATATATATATATATATATATATATATATATATATATATATATATATATATATATATATATATATATATGTTTATTTTTTTTTATTTTTCATTTTTTTTCAGAATCCTACCGGTCACTGTCCTGTCAGTTGAGGATAAGCCACAACCTGGTGTCCATAATTGTCCCATCAGCCAATACAAAACACACACATTCATATCACTCTGTCCTCTTCTCTGTGTTTTAATTCACAATATCTATCCATCCCTTTTGTGTAATATAGATAAAATAAATTTTTTTTATGATTCCTTTTTTTATTTTCCTATTGCAAGTGACCTTGCAGGTGTATATTAGACAAATACCTATATATATTTTTGGTTTATCAAAGATGTAAGGGATAAAATAAATTACTTTGATAAATCCAATAAGTTACTTTAATGACTATCACTCTATATTACTGTTATTATTCATTTCTTCCTCAATAAGTTTGGAAATTTCAGTAAGGAGCCTAACCCGTTTAGGTAATTGATTAGTTAATTATCTGTTAGAGTAGGACTGCGGCAAGCGTGTGTGATGTCTCCATGGTTGTTTAATTTGTACATGGATGGTGTTGTAAGGGAGGTGAATGCAAGAATGTTAGGTAAAGGTTTATGTATGGTAAATATTCAGGGTAGAGAATGGAATGTGAATCGGTTATTATTTGCGGATTATACTGCACTGGTTGCTGATTCAGACAACTGGTAGGCGAATTTGGAAGAGTACGTGAACGAAGGAAACAGAGTAAATTTGAGTAATAGGAAAGTGATGAAATGTTCAAGGCTCGTGGATGGGAGGAGAATGAATGTGGCTTTGAATGGTGAGATGCTTAAGCAGATTAAGTGCTTTAAATATTTAGGAGCCTCTGAGGCCATCTTGACAACATGTGTCCGCTTTTGTTTTGATGAATTATATACTACTCCAGCTCGGCTCAGCACCGAATGATGCTGCTCACCGAAATATCGGCAAGCATCAAGCCAGCACCATGTGACCACCCCACCATCGCCGCCGCCTGCAAAATCACCGGCGCCGGATGAAATCGGCTTAATAATTGCCGAAAAAAACGCTCGTGTGACCGCGCCTTAATGCCACCCAAACACAGGCTCGCTCAGGAAAGGGTGCCGCCGTCCGTCCTCATTCCCTCCCTTCTCACCCTCCCTCTCTCCTTTCCCTCCCTTCCCTCCCATCCACGCACCACTGTTTACTCTGCCTAATGCCTCCACACACTAATGACACCATCCATGCCGATGCTAAACTATATATTCTATTAAAATTTTGGAAGTTAGAATATTATCCTCGTTCAAAATCTTCACGGAGCTACTTTATTTACTTTTATTTATTTTATTGGAACTTGCACGCACACACGCACATGCACTTGCTAACACACGCACACACGCACACACGCACACAAGCATGCACAAGAAGAATGGAGTAGCAGGTGTTAGGGGATCACGTACCTGACTCCTGACACGGACCTGATGTGGAGTAGAGGTTAAAGGTTACACCACCACCTCTCTCTCTCTCTCTCTCTCTCTCTCTCTCTCTCTCTCTCTCTCTCTCTCTCTCTCTTTTTCTCTCCGGGTAAAGCTGTAAATCGCCACTAGACCGTCCATTACGCCGTCCGTTTCGCTATAGCTTCCAGGCACAATACTCTACCACACCACGCTGCACCCTATCACACAAAGCCAGGCGCCGCACCATACCTCACCACATCATAACCAAACCTAACCTAACTCTACACACCACACCATACCTCATCACATAATAACCTAACCTAACCACACCAAGCCAGGCGCCGCACCATACCTCACCACATCATAACCTAACCTAACCTCACCAAGCCAGGCGCCACACCATACCTCACTACATCATAACCTAACCTAACCTAACTCTAACACTACACACCCCACCATACTTCACATCATAACCTAACCTAACCTACCACTATACACCACACCATAACAAGTACTTCACCACACCATCCTCATCCCCATCCCTCATACTTTCCAGCCCCTCCCCACCACTCTCTCTTTCCTCCAATAAATCTGTAGGCGTCACCCCCACTCCTCTCTCTGCAACATATCGCCGTCATTTATAACTCAATACATAATGTAACAAATAACAAGGTAGCCAGCCTTCTGTTCTTAAGATAGGTGGGTGAAAGGGTGTATGGCTGAGAGAGAGAGAGAGAGAGAGAGAGAGAGAGAGAGAGAGAGAGAGAGAGAGAGAGAGAGAGAGAGAGAGAGAGAGAGAGAGAGAGAGAGAGAGAAAGAGAGAGAGAGAGAGAGATAGAGAGAGATATGGCCTCTTCTCACGTATACTGCTCGATAGGACACTTCATCCTATCCAAACTCCCTTCCATTAGCTAAGTCTTAAGAGGCATCGACGGCCTTTTAAAGAGAGAAAAGTTTCACCACAAAGTTATTACTTATTTTGATGTCGAGTGGAAGTCAATAACAAAATAACACTTTGCTACACACGGGTTTTCTTTACTTTATTGTTGCATTTATACGTTTCCAATATCAGTTAAACAACAAGATATGTATGAAATTTATCTCTTTATATCTTTATTATTTTTATTACTTGGATTACGTTGATGGACCTCTCTCTCTGTGTATATTTAACACATATTCATTATTTACTGTTTTTGTTCGTCTTTATTATACATATTTGATGGTAATCGTGACCTTCGCGCTGCAGCTTGGGAATCTTTTTTTCTTCTTGACAATAATGTAGACACAATTACGATTGTAAGCCTGGCAAATAATAACTCACTCACGATTAAATATTCATTGGTTATATATTTCAAGGATAAAGATCTCACTTAAAACAAAATACAACATTCCCGCTTTTTATTCAATATATTTACAACTATTTATATAAAACATCTCAGAAAAAATATTTACAATGAAATAAAATACATTATAATGTACACCATCATTTATACACCACACACTGTACAACACAAAAACTAACAAAGGCTCACACCTCGCAATGACAAACGTTCACCACCATTACACATTAGCAGCCACATCACGTCAATGTTACTCTCGCCGCACACACGCACGGCACAACACTGTTACTCTCGCCTAACATACGCACGTCACCAGCATCACGGCAGGAATGGTGTTGAGGCCGCGTCGTCAGGTGTATTGGAGCAGCTGTTGGTGCTGCTGCTTCGAGGCGTGTATCTCATCCTGCAGGGACGTCAGCGGCTCGAAAGACAAGTCCTGCACGGGAACTCCCGTCTGAGGGTCGACAGCCGTGGCCAGCTTGAGCAGCAGCAGCGTCGCTCTGTCCACCACTTGGCCACACACCAACAGCTTCACCGGCGCCTCCATGAGCCGCCCCGTCTGGATGTCCAGGAACCTCTCCGGTGCAGGCTGCGTCACCTCCTTCAGCGGCTCGGGAACAGACGTCGTGGAACACCCGAGCTGGTTCATCTTGGCGGCGATGTAAGACAAACAGCCACCGTGGTAACGGCGAAGCTCCTCCACCACAGTGCCCTTCACTTGGAACACCAACAGTGCCATGAAGTCGTTCACCTCACACACCAGTTTGACAAAGCTTTGCCTCGCCACGGGTGAGTCTGGAGTCTGCACAACGCACCGACAAGTCACTGCGATGGCGGCGGCCGCAATGCGACACATTCCTGGCTCCTCGAACCCCTCATGGTTCGGGGGCGTCGCCACCAGCAGCCGGAGGATGTGCAGGATGTTCATGAGTTGATCCACAGTTCACAGAGGCGTGAGGTAACCATTCCGCCGCAGCCACAACACTCTTTTCGCCGCTTGTCCCATCAGAACCACCAGGTAGGACATGGATCGTTCAACATGGCCCACCACTAAGCGCCTCACGTGATTGTAACTGCTGATCATAAATGCTCCCAAGAAACCTGTGATCTGCAGTTGGTGGAGGATTTTCATGAGAGGCCACAACAGCCCAGAGCGACCCTTCGGCAGGAGACGAGTCACAGACAGATTGATAACGTTCTGTATGACTCCTAAAGCAGACTTGTAGCAGTCTCCCCTACACACCATAGAGAACGTGAGATACCCGTTCCCTGAGAACGGGTCACAAAGCCCATACTTTTATAACTTTATTTTTATTATATTTTTCATTATTAATTGTATTCAATATACATCTTTATTTATGTTTTTCTTTTTATAATATTATTATTTATTATGTTGCGCTGCAGTCCAGCAAACAACATCAACTTGGCGTGCACTGTCCTCAGACAGTGCACATATACAATTATTTATATTTGTTATTCAAATATTTTTGTTAAATATATACTCTAAATTTTATCAATAAAAGTAGTCTTCCTCGACTTGGAGAAAGCGTTCGAGCTGGCCAGCCTCCACGCCATCCTCGACTCCCTCGCGAGGAAGGGGGTACGAGGAAGACTGCTCGCCTGGCTCCGGGACTATCTCTAGCACCGTCGCGCCCGGGTCAAATTTCAGGGCCACAAGTCCAGCTTCCGCGAGCTAGAGAACGGGACGCCCCAGGGCGGCATCCTCAGCCCGTTCCTTTTCAACCTGCTGATGGAGCAGCTGGTTGCCCTCCCCTTCCAGGAGGGCACCGTGCTGCTCAGTTACGCGGACGACCTCGCCCTTGTAGTCACTGGGCGAGGCAACCACCTCAGCGGGGCTCAGCGGGCGCTGGATCTCATCACTGACAAGTGTGAAGAGCTGGGCCTTAAAATCTCAGCTGAGAAGTCCCGCGCCATGGCCATCAGAGAAGCCAACCCGGCCGGCCAGCTGAGGGTCCAGGGCATCGGACTGGCTTGGACTGGCTGCTACCAGTACCTCGGAGTGTGGCTGGACTCGCGGTTGACCTTCGCGGCGCAGCTGACATACCTGAGAGAGAGGACGCAGACCAGGCTGAACGTGATGAGGGCCATGGCGCGGCCTGGCGCTGGGGCCACCTATGACGTCCTGCGCCTGTACTACGTGCAGGCGGTGCGCTCCCTGGTGGACTACAGCGCGCCCGTTCTCACCTCGCTCTCCCCCAACCAGCGGACGCGTCTGGAGGTGGTGCAGAACAGCGCCATGAGGACCATGCTGGGAGCTCCGAGGTGGTGCAGCGCCTGCGTGATGCAGAGCGAGACCAGCCTGGTGCCCCTCGCCACCAGGGTGAACTACATCGTGACCTGCCATGTTGCGCGGACCCTTCACCGTGACGCCGAGGGCCTCGTGCAACGGAGGCTCCGGATGGCCATGGCACAGGGCAGCGAGTGCCTCCGCGGCAACCCATGGCTCGCCAACACCACCCGGGCTGCCAGCATCCTCGGCTACGTGGAGAGTTGGCCATGGCAGTGGCGGGAGGCCGATGTCCCCGCCCCCACCTTCCACGCCCCGCCCCCGTGGGAACCACCCGTCGCCGAGATCACCGTCACACCCCTTCCAGCCAGCAAGGCCCACTGCATCCCCCAAGAGATGCAGCAGCGAGCTCTCATGGCCATGGAGGAGGTCACGGAGCCGGGCAGTGCGATGTATTTTACCGACGGCTCCGTGGATCCTGAGAGCGGCACGACGGGCGCTGCGACCATCACCGTGGGCACACAGCTGTCGTGGAGGACGTCGGACAACTGCTCCTCCCTCCAGACGGAGCTGGTGGCCATCCTTCACGCCCTCGAGCACGCTCAGCGTCGCCCGGAGGCGAAGGTGGTCGTGCACACGGACTCCAGAGCGGCGCTACAGGTCCTGCAACAGCCACACCCCAGCGACAACGTGCGGCTCATCACCTCCATCCTGGGCAGCCTGCAGAGTCTGGTCACGCAGGGGAGGCGGGCCAGGCTGCACTGGATCCCTAGCCACGTGGGGATACGTGGTAATGAGGCTGCTGACCAAGCCGCCAAACGAGCTGCCGCAGGACCCACCATCATCAAGCATGTGCCGCCCAGCCGACGACAGGTGAAGAAGCGTGCGAGGTGAGCCGGGGCCCAACACACCCACCAGCGACACCGGGAGTTGGAGGCCAGTAAGAGGCAGGCGGCCTGGTACGCCGTCGCCACCGACTACCAACCCCTCGGCGCCGCCCTGCAGCAGCCCAGGGAGGACGGCGTGCTGTTACAGCGCGTTAGGCTGGCGTACTCCACCCGGGAGCAGCTGAGTGAGGACTTTGAGGGACAGGAGTGTGCCCACTGCGGGAGGCACAGCCGTCTTCCCTTGGTGCACTACCTCCTGTCCTGCCCCGCCACCGCCCGCCTCAGACCGGTGCCAGCTGCAGCCGCCTAGCCTGCCGGCGGGGGCCTCTTGAGCAGTCGCGA
Source organism: Metacarcinus magister (assembly GCA_029783475.1). NCBI lineage: Eukaryota > Metazoa > Arthropoda > Malacostraca > Decapoda > Cancridae > Metacarcinus > Metacarcinus magister. The sequence goes on along the minus strand of JAPQNM010000816.1, from coordinate 50,196 downwards.
GGTGAAAGCTGCCCTCCTGGTCAGACACACCCCTCGTGACCGGCTCCTGGGGGTGCTCAGAGTCGCACCTCCCCCCCGCTGACCACACCTGCCGCAACCGCGACACACCACCACTTGAACCTTTAGAGCGGGAAAGGACACTCCTCACTGGCGGACAGATGCCCGCATTGTACTGTATACTCTATAATTTATATATATTTATAACATGTTAACTGTATATTTGTACAATAAACCTTAAAAAACAAAAAAAACAAAATCAATAAAAGTAACCTTAACTGGATCTGAGTACTCTCATTATCCAGTGGACCAAATAGCTACAAACACTCACAAGCTCACAATGCCACAGACTCACGGGCGAGGTTCGAGTCCATCATATCATCCAGATCAAACATGGCGATCAAACGCAACATTTCAAGTCGTAACACAGGATTAGGACACCCGTTCAGCCTCCTCATTGACACCACTGTCCAGTTCTTCAGCGCATCACTCATAGGAGGCTCTTGTTGCACGTACAGCCCCGACCTCCATAACCTGACGAGGGAGAGCGCGATGGAGACAACACACTCCCACTTTCCCGTGAGCGGCAACTCGGCGTAGGTGACATACCTGCTCACCACCTCCATGGTCAACACGCCCAGACGAGTCAGCGTCCTGATGATCCAGAGCTTGTTGTTACCCGTGTACTGGGCGGAGATGGCCTTGCGTGCAACGTGAACCATTTCATAGATGTGGCAGACGCAGAATTTTCTTGATGCTAACATCTGCAACGTCTTGCAAAACACATCTTCGAGGGTTATGTACTCCCCCTCGACAAGGATGCTCGGCCCGCCCTCCAGCCTCAGCAGAAGGGAGTGGTACAGTTGGTGGGTTTGGTCTCCTTCTCCTTCCATAGTAACAGCTGGGTGGTGTTGTGTTACTTCTTGGGAGATGCACGAAAGAAGTTTGATAGTGTCTAAGACCGAAACTGTACTGACGATGTGACTGATGTGTGTCTTGAGAGTAGGTGATACAAGCTTTCGTAGTGGGTGGAGTCTGTGGCAGGTGAGGTGAGGTCAACAGTGATTCGCCCCTCCCCCCTTCCCCCGCCGGCCTTCCCAAGTAACCACCCACATCACTCACCTACACATCACCATCCTCACACACCAACCCTCGCCTCACGGACTTATGTATTCACTTTGTAACTTAATGATAATAAAAATAATAATAATAATAATGAAAATAACAATAATAATAATAATAATAATAATAATGTCACTTAAAAATTTATAACCCCCCCTCCCCCCACCACCTACACACACACACACTATCAATTCGAACACTTATTCACCATTATTAAGACTCATCTATTTCTCACTATAACACAAGGGGCATCGGCGACCAATTAAAATTACATCAACTTTTTATTTAATGTAACATGGCCGGGGAGTCAGAAGAGGGGGGTGAAGGGACGAAAAACACAGGCGGGGTGTCAGGAAAAGAGTGCATGTGAAGGAAGAAGAAAACGAGCAAAATTGAGATAGCTATATTTGTTTTGTCAACCCGCCGTGAACGCCTCTCTCCCCCCACACGCATTTTGCCTCCTCATTGGTGGAGGGAGCGACTGAGAGGTGGGGTCACAAGCGCTACCCAATCACAGCTTAGTGTCAAAGGTCAGGATGAGTGAGTGATACATTCTTGTGGTCAATCGATACCTTCAGGAAATCGATTCTATTATTTTCTTCTTTTTCTGCCTAACTGCACCGTATGTCACCTCCATCCATTGAACAACATAAACTGCTTTAATTGAACCCCATAACTACTGTGGAATATGAATAACATGTTGAATTATTTACCATACATTAGTTATGATTAATTGTAATTAATTTTGATTGATTGAAATGTTTGATAAACAGGAACTAAGGAAATAACGTGTGAGGTGTGTGAATTACATGTCGGGGAAGTAATTGTCGGTGCGTACCACGTGATACTCTGAAGGAAACGACACGTGAGAAAGAGAGAATGGTAGCGGTAGAGTAGCAACACACACGCACACACACACACACACGCACGCACATACACATACGCACTCATACATATTTTCCTTGCTCTCTCTCATTTGTTTCTGTTAATTGTGGCATAATCCTGAATGTGTAATTAATTATGTGTTGCCAGTTTATAGGAAAGTCTGAATATATTATAAATAGTTTTGGTTATTATCTTCCTCTATATGGAAAGATAGATGTGAGGCAGGACTTCATCTATCAATCTATCGGATTAACGGAGGAAGGAATGGCGAGACGAGGCAGGTGGGTGGCAGGTCAGGTAACGTCAGGTAAGTCAGGTAACAATGAACAGGTGATTAAGAGGCAGCTACGTGGTGGTGAGGGGACAGGTGTTTCCATGAGATCTGATAATTATTCTCTCTCTCTCTCTCTCTCTCTCTCTCTCTCTCTCTCTCTCTCTCTCTCTCTCTCTCTCTCTCTCTCTCTCTCTCTCTCTCTCTCTCTCTCTCTCTCTCTCTCTCTCTCTCTCTCTCTCTCTCTCTCTCTCTCTCTCTCTCTCTCTCTCTCTTTCTCTCACTCTCTTTTTCCATGTGACTTGCTCTACATTTGACATGATGGGTAAAGTTTTAGCTTCTGAGTTTTACGAGATTTAAATGGTGCAACTTTTCCTTTTATTTTCTTCTTTTTTTTTCTTTTTTCTTTTATTTTTGGCTCATGTTCATATAGCTTTTAGAGTTGTTTTATTTTTGCGAAGTTTCCCTCTCTCTTGATTTGGCGTTTTCTTTCATGCATAATTTTTTTTTAAATTTGTATATATTGCTTTTTTTTTATATGTTGTTGGTCTTTTCTGTATATTTTTCTACCTTTCTCTAACGTTATTTAGTCTCTTATTTTTCCCCCTCACTGTATTCACTTTCTTATTATTTGCCCTTATTTGTTTTTCATTTTTCCGTACGTTTTACATTTATTTATTTTTGTTTTTCTATCAGTCTCGTATTCTCAAAAAAATATGTACCTTATTATTCTATTATTTCATTGTTTTCCTCCATTTTCCCTCCCTCCTCGTCGATTCACACACACACACACACACACACACACACACACACACACACACACACCACACACACACACACACACACACACACACACACACACACACACACACACACATACACACACACACACACACACACACACATACACACACATACACACACACACACACACACACACACACACACACACACACACACACACACACACACACACACACACACACACACACACACACACACACACAATACACACACACACACACCACACACACACACACACACACACACACACACACACACACACATCGGTAATACACTGAAGCAACACTGACGTTACTGTATGATTTTGCAGTGACTATTATTGCTGCTTCTCTTATCTTTGTCGTAAATAATGTAGAGTGAATAATACATAATGACATACATTTGAAGCTTATTAGTTAAAACCAGGGTCACAAAATATGGAACCAAGTATTACGAAATATCACAAGATAACTATACTCGCCTAATCAGCTGTAACTATAGAATTATGTAAATTAATGTAATACAAAGAGTAACAAAGGTATAAGTTATTCAGTTAATACGTAGGCAGGTGAAGGGAGTGTAAGTGTGAGGGTGGCGGTGTGAGTGGTAAGGTAGGTTGGGTGGGCATGAATCACCGTTGATCTGACCTCACCTATCACAGACTCCACCCACCACAAAGCATTGACCTCAGGACACACTCGCCGTCACCACGTCAGTCTACTTCCTGCCTCAGCCTCCACAACACACTTCTTACGAGGCTCTCTAAGGAAGGAACATAGCAACAACACCACCTCGCTGTCACGATGAAGGGAGAAGGAAAACAGTTGTACCGTTCCTTGCTGCTGAGGCTGGAGGAAGGGCCAAACTTTCTTGTCGAAGGGGAGCAGATGACCCTCGAAGACGTGTTTCAAAAAGTGTTGTCAATGTTAGCCACTGATGACATGTGTGCTTGCCAACTCTTCGAAATGGTTCACGTTGCACGGAAGGCCATCTCCGCGCAGTACACGGGTGACAACAAGATCTACATCATCAAGAATCTGACTCGTCTGGGCGTGTTGACCCTGGAGGTGGTGAGCAGGTATGTGGCCTACGCGAACACCTTCATCACGACAAAGTGGGAGGGTGTTGTGTCCCTCGCTGTGTCCCTTGTGAGTTTTTGGAGGCTGGGAATGACCAAGATAGAAGAACCACGACTGACGGATTCTCTGAAGGTGTGGACGGTGATGATGATGCGGAGCTCCACCTGGTGTCCTAATCCTGGCCTGAGGCTGGAATTGTTACGTTTCATCGCCATGTTTGACCTGGAAGACATGATGGACGAGCATATCGTCAGCAACGTCACCTTCGCGATTATGTGTAACACTAAGGATCTGACGCTGACTCGCCTCCTGCCGATGGGTCGATCTGGGCTGGTGTGGGCTCTTAAGAAAGTACTTTACCACTTCTCCGGCTTATTGGGAGCTCTTCTACGGAGGAGTTGTGACCGCATTCAGTAGCTGGCGATCGGTAATGTTGAACGATCCGTGTCCTACCTGGTAGTTCTGATGGGACAAGCGGCGAAAAGAGTTTTGTGGCTGCGGCGGAATGGTTACCTCACGCCTCTGGGAACTGTGGATCAACTCATGAACATCCTGCACATCCTCCGCCTGCTGGTGGCGACGCCCCCGAACCATGAGGTATTCGAGGAGCCAGGAATGTGTCGCATCGCGGCCGCCGCCATCGCAGTGACTTGTCGGTGCGTCGTGCTGACTCCAGACTCACCCGTGGCGAGGCAGAGCTTTGTCAAACTGGTGTGTGAGGTGAACGACTTCATGGCACTGTTGGTGTTCCACGTGAAGGGCACTGTGGTGGAGGAGCTTCGCCGTTACCACGGTGGCTGTTTGTCCTACATCGCCGCCAAGATGAACCAGCTCGGGTGTTCCGCGACGTCTGTTCCTGAGCCGCTGAAGGAGGTGACGCAGCCTGCACCGGAGAGGTTCCTGGACACACAGACGGGGCGGCTCATAGAGTCGCCGGTGAAGCTGTTGGTGTCTGGCCAAATGGTGGACAGAGCGACGCTACTGCTGCTCAAGCTGGCCACGGCTGTCGACCCTCAGACGGGGGTTCCCGTGCAGGACTTTTCCTTCGAGCCGCTGACGTCCCTGCAGGATGAGATAAACGCCTGGAAGCAGCATCAACAACAGCTGCTCAAACACACCTGACGACGCGGCCTCAACACCATTCCTGCCGTGATGCTGGTGACGTGCGTATGTTAGGCGAGAGTAACATTGACGTGATTTGTATGTACTTCCAAAGTGATATTTGTCATTGACAGCTATTTTTCGTTTTAGTGCCAGAAATTGTTTTACTAATTTAAGGATATCTACCAAAAACATAAAGTTATTGTCAATATTTGTTTATTGTGTGCAAGTCTTATGTATATAATGTATATAATATTTAGATTTTATTACTTTTTTGAATAAAATAAGAAAGAGCTTGTTGTGTTTTTATTATAACGTGATCATTATAATGATGTTAATAAGTTAATGACTAAACAAGGAGAGTGAGTAAGTCGGTAACACACTCGTACATATTAATCAACCGTCTGACCTAAACACTAACCAACAACGGACTAACTACTACATTAAAAATAATATATTTATCTAGTATAGTATCATTCTTTTCTAAATATATCCTAATTAAAGAAACATGATTTACTGAGCGAGTTAATTACTACTAAGTAAAAATAATAAATCACCTATACGTTAACCTTATTAACTAGCAAAATGACAAATTATCGATTAAGCTCAATAAATATCTAACTCGTTCACTCATTAACTACACAAGTATCATAATTGCTTCTTAATGATCACTATTTAAATATAGTGTAATTATCCTGCCGTTTAAAGGGTATCATGAGGTGGTGATTTTTTTTTTTTTTTTGGGAGGGGGTTTAGCCAAGGTCTCATTCCACACTCGTAACTAAGACGGTGGAAGAGGAAGGAAGGAATCACGAACAAGAAGGATGGAAGTATGGAGATCATATGCAGGTCAACCGTGTGTGCGTGTGTACTTCCCACATCACGCAAAACGGCGACGATACACACACGAGAATAAAAGGAAGAGTATTTATGGGCGAGCGTTGTCTGATGTTCTTCCAGTCAGCTCACAAACTTCACTTGCTATCCCTCCTTTTATCTATTTCTTTCTTTACTTATCTTTACGTTAATGAGACTCGTTATGTTTATCCTAAGAAGCAAAGTTTGATCTGGTATAAGAATAGCAATCTACAAAGTTTTTTAATAAAAGTACAACAAAAAGAAATCGCTAAAATAAAATTTCCTGCAGTACTATGTTGCAATCTTGACTCTCTCTCTCTCTCTCTCTCTCTCTCTCTCTCTCTCTCTCTCTCTCTCTCTCTCTCTCTCTCTCTCTCTCTCTCTCTCTCTCTCTCTCTCTCTCTCTCTCTCTCTCTCTCTCTCTCCCCCCCCCTCTCCGTCAGACTTTGCTCTCCGTAAGGCCGTTGCCTCCCTCCAGGCTCGAGTCTCGGCGCTCGAGGAACGATTTGCCTCCCTTGATACCAGGATGGAAGGACTTGTGGCTGCTCACACTGCTACTGCCTCTAAGGTTTCTTCCTTGGTGGATGCTCAGCAGGCTGTCATCTCTTCGATCACCACGCTTACCGAGAAGATGGATACTATTGCCACTCGTCTTGACAAGCTCTGTGAATTGCTCCCCAGTTCTGAACAGGCTACCTCGAGTCGCCCTTCCTCCTCCACTCTCCGGTCTTCTCCCCACAAGCACCGCGTTCGTCATTGATTCCCAACTGGACCTCATCTCTTGGAACATTTGTGGTGTCACTAGTTATGACAAGCTTCTACAACTCAAGGCCTATGTTTTTTCTCATCACCCATGTGTTATTTTCCTCCAGGAGGCGTTCCCGGGCCGGCCAGATCCTGCCCCACAGGCTCCTTCCCTTCCCGGCTATATTACCTACGTCCATCTGGTAAGGAATGGCCTCCTGACTTACATCCACAGCTCCCTGACGCACCGTCTCCTACGCACCTCTACCGATCCTGACGTGACATTTCAACTCTTCGAAGTCGAGGTAGGGGGTGGTGTGTTGCAGCTTTGCAACATCTACTCAGCCCCTGCTCGCCTTCAGCTTTCTGCTCTTCCTCCTCCTACTGTGCGTGGTACGGTGTACGCCGGCGATTTTAATGCTCGCCATCCCGCGTTAGGTGACCGTTCTGGTACTACCAATCGTCCTGGTGCCCTCCTACTCTCTTATATCCGCAGGCATCATCTGACCCGCTGGGATGCTGGCGGTGCCACTCACTCCCGGGGCGGCACGCTGGACCACGTCCTCACCGCTGGCTTGGTGTCATCCCGCGTCCAGTGCTCTTCCGTACCGTCGCTATTCTCTGATCATGTTGCCCTATTATTTCGCTATTCTCTTCCTGCTGTGCCTACACCTCCTGTGTCGCGTCTTGGAATTACTGTACCTCCAAAATACTGCCCGACATACGTTTCGTACATAGCCCGCTTGTTTCCCACTTTTGACTGTGCTTCCCCTGATCAGCTTTACTCCAGTCTTGTCTCTGCCACCCATGACTTTTACAGGCTTTATGTGTCAAGGCCACACCTTCAGCGTCGCCCTGCTGCTCTCTCGTGGTCCCTGGACGCCAGCATTCAGAATGCGAGAGATGAAGTGGAGCGTGTTGGCCTCCTGTTCCAGGCTGACCCTTCTCCTGAGCTGCTTCATCGCTACCAGCAGTCAAGAGATTATTTGATAGCCCTCCTGGATTATGTGAGTACTGACTCCTGGCAGCGTTTCACGGACAGTATTAATCACCAGACTAGTGTGGCTTCCATGTGGCACCTCATACGTCGAGTGGTTAAAAGGACCCCCGCTACTGCCCGTCACCATTCACCCGCAGTGTACGTCCAGCAACTTGTCGACGAGTGGGCGGCGCAGTCCACCCCAGCCAGCCTCCCTGCTCCAGTTCAAGATGCTCTTTCTTCCGGCGCTCTTGTTCGTCGACTCCGTCTGGTAAGCGCCTTGTTGCAGGAGGATGACGAGGAGTCTGTGCTAGTCACAGAGGATGAACTGCGCTGTGCTCTTCTCAAAGGCAAGGCTTCGTCCCCTGGGGATGATGGCATCACCTACGCGGTGTTACGATTGCTATACCGAGTTCCTGGTAACCCTCTCCTGCGCCTGTACAATATGTGTCTTTGCGATGGTTGCGTGCCACGTGCATGGACCACCAGTACTATAATACCCATTCCCAAGCCAGGTACGGCTAAGTTTCGGCCCATCTCCCTTACGTCGTGCTTCTGCAAGGTGCTGGAAAGGATCTTGCTCACCCGCCTGATGTACCGGCTGCAGCAGCATCTTTCTTCACGTCTCTTCGGCTTCCTTCCCCAGCGTAGCACACATCACTGCCTCGTTGAGTTATATTCTCGCCTCTCCCGTGACAGCGTTGTGGCCTTTATCGACCTGAAGAGTGCCTTTGATGTTGCTAGTCGGGATATTATTTTAGATCAGCTTGTTGATTTTGGGATCAGGGGCAATTTGTTGCGGTGGATTCAGGGCTACCTTAGTAACCGGGTTTCCCGTGTCTTTTTCAGTGGTGCCTACAGTTCCTCCCGCAGTTTTTTTCTTGGTACACCTCAGGGGGGGGTACTGAGTCCATTTTTGTTTAATATTCTGATGCACCGACTACTAATATCTCTCCCTGATGTTCCTGAGGTTACAATTACTTGCTATGCAGATGATTTGTGTGTTCACTCTACTTCATCAAGGCACCTTCAGCTGTTTCTTGCTTCTTTCTCTCAGGCTTCTGCTACATGTGGTCTTATTGTCTCTCCAGAGAAGAGTAGAATTTTCTCCTGCCGCCCTCATACTACGCTGCCAAACTTCACTGTTGGAGGCAGCGTCATCCCCCTGTGTTCTCAGTACCGTTACCTCGGTGCTCCGGTAAGGATCCCAGCAGCTCCACCGGCCCGGCGTCAGCCCCATCCCATCGTCCGTGACCTGTTGGATCGTCTTCAGCGTCGGCTACGTCCTCTTCAGTGGCTCACCAACAATTCTTCTGGCATCTCCATCCCTGTAGCCAGGACTATCTATGTCACTTTCATTCGTTCAGTTATAGACTACCTCTCACCAGCCCTGATTCAGCTTCCCAAGTCATCTTTACAGCCTCTTGAGACCTTTCAAAACAAGGCCATGCGAGTAATCCTTGGATGTTCATTATCTACTAGAGTTGTCAACATGCAAGCAGAACTTAACATTCCTCCTATTATTGACAGGATCACCTATATCATGACGCGCCTTACTGCCAAGTGTCTCCACTCACCCAGACTTGCACCACACTACGCACGGGTTGTGCGTCGTGCCGTGACTGAGCAGCCCCAACGCACCCCCCCGCTTCAACCTGCTAGTAAACGGCTCATCAAGACCATCTGCACCAATCTACAAGGCCTGGCAACTGTTATCCCTGAGGAGGAGGATGTTCCGAGTCCCCCGCCGTGGATGCTACCCGCCCCTGACGTTCACTACACGCCGACTTTGACTGCAGCTCACCCTGCCCTACAGCGACAGCGGGCACTGGAAACCATATCCACGGTATCATCCTCCTTTCCTGTGTCTCGCTCCATATACACCGATGGCTCCTTACAGACTGATGGACGGGCAGGGTGTGCCATCTTCTCGCCTGATATGTTTGCTCCGCCTGACGGCTGGGTGGGCCGCCGCCTCCCTGACTACTCCAGTTCCACCTTCTGCGAGCTTTGCGGCATCCTGGACGCAGTCAGCCTTCTGTCCCAGCGTGGTCTCAGTGCTGTGATCATCTGCGACTCCCAGTCTGCTCTCCAAGCCCTTTCCAGTGCCAAGCCTCACTGATCTGCGATTGTTAATAGAATCCTCTCCCTCCTGGCCTTGGATCGTGATAGGGCCATCTGTGTCAAGTTTGCATGGATTCCATCTCACATTAACATCTCCTGCAGTGACAGGGCTGACGCCCTTGCTAAGGCAGCCTGTGCCTTGCCTCCTCCTGCGGTTGGCCTCACACCATCTATGTCACATGTCCTAACATGTATCAGAGCTGCTGCCTTCCGCTCCGTCGACCAGACCCGGGACCACCAGAGGGAAGAGAGTGTTACCATCCGGCACTACGACTCCTTCCGCTACCATACGTACAAGTATCGCCGCAGGGGAGTCATGGTGAGGAGGCACAACATTGTCTCTGCCAGGCTTCGCTTAGGATACCGGCCGGTGTGGGAGGTTGCAGGACTTCACGACTCGCCGAACTTCTCCTCCTGTCCTCTATGTGATGCCCCCGACAGCAACACCTTGGAGCACCAATGTCTGCACTGCCCTGAGCTAGAGGGTCTGCTGCCTCGTGGTGTCCCGCTTGTGGAGGTGTGCCGTCACCTCCTGAGCCATGAAAATCTTGATATAATACTGGCAAGATGCCCTCTTTTTTGCCGCAGATAAATTGTACATGTTGTTGTTGTTGTTGTTGTTGTTATTGTTTCTGTTGTTGTTATTGTTGTTATTGTTTCTGTTGTTTCTATTGTTGTTGTTGTTGTTGTTCTGTGTATGTGTGTGTGTGTGTGTGTGTGTGTGTGTGTGTGATATATATATATATATATATATATATATATATATATATATATATATATATATGTATATATATATATATATATATATATATATATATATATATATATATATATATATATATATATATACCAGTTGATACACATTGACATTGTTATTAAATAATTTGTAATGTTTGACACCGGGTGTAATAAATTAATCAAATCAAATCTCTCTCTCTCTCTCTCTCTCTCTCTCTCTCTCTCTCTCTCTCTCTCTCTCTCTCTCTCTCTCTCTCTCCTCTCTCTCCTCCTCTCTCCTCCTCTCTCTCTCCTCCTCTCTCCACCCCCTCTCCTCTCTCCTCCTCTCCTCTCCTCTCTCTCTCTCTCTCTCTCTCTCTCTCTCTCTCTCTCTCTCTCTCTCTCTCTTCTCTCTCTCTCTCTCTCTCTCTCTCTCTCTCTCTCTCTCTCTCTCTCTCTCTCTCTCTCTCTCTCTCTCTCTCTCTCTCTCTCTCTCTCTCTCTCTCTCTCTCTCTCTCTCTCTCTCTCTCTGTATTGGAGTTAGTGTCATGTCTTCAGTCATTGCTACACTTCATCGCGTGAAGCTTTTCCAAACACTCCCGTCATTCAATCTGTGTACCCTTTCAATAACGTGACGCTCCTCGCATACTTCCTTTCCTTACACTTATGACTCAGCCTTTGTATAGTGTTAAGAATGGTGTTAAGAGGCGTAATGAAACTTAACTCCTCTGTCTGCTTTTTTTTCTTATTTCTTCCAATGCAGTAATTAATATATTCTTAATTATCTCTTTTTTTTCAATTTTTTTCCTTATATGTATAGTAAATCTCGTTATGTCTTCTATTAATGTAATATAAAGTTATAGTTTCTGTCATGGGTGGAATTTGGGGCCTACGTGACAGAGGTGAGAATGTCATGGGTAAGGAATGCGGGGCCCTGCATAGTTTTCTGTGTCTACGTGCACAGGTGGGGACGCTTCATTAAGCCGAATATTTCTTCGGTGAGTCATAAAACAAGACGTGCCTGCACCAATCAGATTGGAGCATTTTAGACAAGGGAGTGAGTTAGAACCAAAATGCTTTATATCCATGGGGGGGGTATTATCAGGCTGGGAGACATTTTCTGCATGCAAGCAGGTCTACTTAATTGTAGGGATAGTTGCATGATGTGTAACATTTACGCGCATGTTAGATTAGGGTTGTGTTATACGAATTAACACAACCAGAGTGACGCCTTCTGGCAGCTTGTGGCATGTCGTGGGGTCGCGGTGTGTTTGACCCCACGCTGCCCGGGAGCAGGTCAGTCTGGCTGGCGCAGAGGTGGAGTTAGGTTGAAGGTTGGGGAAGGAGTCTTTTTCCACGTATTTATTTCTCGCTTGCCCTGTATATCATTGTCAGGTGGACTTGGATTTGCAGAGGTGGAGCGAGGATTTACGTGGAGTTTCTTGTACAGAAACTGAAGGTGGAGAAAGGGAAGTGTGTGGTGGAGAAGCTTAGTGGAGAGAGTGGAGAGAGGTGGAGTTTCTTGGAGTTTCTTTGCAGAAGAAACTGACCGTGTGGAAGGACAGAAGGTGGATGTGTATCTGGATACCACGTCCCCCCCTCAACCCACGCCGCTACATCCACGGACGAAGCACAAGCCCGAGGGACCACGTGCGCACGCCCACGCGCCTACTCCCGCGCGCGCCCGCACCCAAGCGTTTACGCGCGCACGCGCACACTACTTCCTCGAGAGTAGGAAGGTCGTGAGTACAGTAAGGAATCTTAAGGTTTACAATTAAGTTCTTTATAGCCAGGTTAGCGAGTGAATGGTGTGAGAGTCTTTAATAATCTTTCCGTTACAGGGGAAGCTTATTTAAATAAACTAAAAAAAGCTTGTCTTACTTGTTTACTTCGCCAAACACTCTGGGTACATTAGATTTAAAACTTAGGCGATACAGAGCCTCCGAAGGTGAGTGAATAGAGGTTGGTGTCGGAAGGCTGGTACTTATCCTACAGATTTATCGTAACGAGTTCTACACACAATAATAAAATATTGTTACTACAACCAGGAGGTAGAACCTGAACCCGTGACAGTTTCAAATAGTCACGCCCAGTTATTTTGTCTCTATTAATAACTATAATATATTTACTCACAATATTATCTCAACACTGTATGTGCGAACCTTTCCTTCTTTTCTCCCCCGACAGGTAAGTACTGAGACTGCACGTGTAGGAGGAGGTAAAGGAGGTGGAGGTGGAAGAGGAAGAGTCAGGTGTAGGTAAGTGGAAGCAGGTGAAGGCAGTGAATCCATGTGGCGTGTGGAGCAAGAATGTGGCAAGGAAAGTGGAGCCCAGGGTGGTGGTGTGAGTGAAGACAGGTGGAGGGAGGTAAGGCAGGTGTAAGGAGGAAACACAACAGCCACACACACAAGGGCTGTATCAGGAATCAATTCAGGATCCTTTTTTTTTAATTAAATTGTCCACATAAATGTGAGAGAGAGAGAGAGAGAGAGAGAGAGAGAGAGAGAGAGAGAGAGAGAGAGAGAGAGAGAGAGAGAGAGAGAGAGAGAGAGAGAGAGAGAGAGAGAGAGGAGAGAGGAGAGAGAGAGAGAGAGAGAGAGAGAGCGAGAGAGAGAGAGAGAGAGAGAGAGAGAGAGAGAGAGAGAGAGAGAGAGAGAGAGAGAGAGAGAGAGAGAGAGAGAGAGAGAGAGAGAGAGAGAGAGAGAGAGAGAGAGAGAGAGAGAGAGTCGTGATTGCAACATACTACTGCAGGAAATTTTATTTTAGCGAAATCCTCTCGAGAAACATTACCAGACTCTTGAGATTTCTTTTTGTTGTACTTTTATTAAAAAACTTTGTAGATTTGCTATTCTTATACCGGATCAAACTTTGCTTCTTAGGATAAACATAACGAGTCTCATTAACGTAGAGATAAGTAAAGATAGATATAGATAAAAAGAGGGATAGCAAGTGAAGTTTGTGAGCTGACTGGAAGAACATCAGACAACGCTCGCCCATAAATACTCTTCCTTTTATTCTCGTGTGTGTATCGTCGCCGTTTTGCGTGATGTGGGAAGTACACACGCACACACGGTTGACCTAAATATGATCTCCATCCTTCCATCCTTCTTGTTCGTGATTCCTTCCTTCCTCTTCCACCGTCTTAGTTACGAGTGTGGAATGAGACATTGGCTACACCCCCAAAAATAAAAAATAAAAAAATAACCACCTGATGATACCCTTTAAACGGCAGGATAATTACACTATATTTAAATAGTGATCATTAAGAAGCAATTATGATACTTGTGTAGTTAATGAGTGAACGAGTTAGATATTTATTGAGCTTAATCGATAAGTTGTCATTTTGCTAGTTAATAAGGTTAACGTATAGGTGATTTATTATTTTTCTTAGTAGTAATTAACTCGCTCAGTAAATCATGTTTCTTTGATTAGGATATATTTAGAAAAGAATGATACTATACTAGATAAATATATTATTTTTAATGTAGTAGTTAGTCCGTTGTTGGTTAGTGTTTAGGTTAGACGGTTGATTAATATGTACGAGTGTGTTACCGACTTACTCACTCTCCTTGTTTAGTCATTAACTTATTAACATCATTATAATGATCACGTTATAATAAAAACACAACAAGCTCTTTCTTATTTTATTCAAAAAAGTAATAAAATCTAAATATTATATACATTATTTACATAAGACTTGCACACAATAAACACACATTGACAATAACTTTGTATTTTTGGTAGATATCCTTAAATCAGTAAAACAATTTCTGGCACTAAAACGAAAAATAGCTGTCAATGACATATATCCCTTTGGAAGCACACACAAATCACGTCAATGTTACTCTCGCCTAACATACGCACGTCACCAGCATCACGGCAGGAATGGTGTTGAGGCTGCGTCGTCAGGTGTGTTTGAGCAGCTGTTGTTGATGCTGCTTCCAGGCGTGTATTTCATCCTGCAGGGACGTCAGCGGCTCGAAAGACAAGTCCTGCACGGGAATCCCCGTCTGAGGGTCGACAGTCGTGGCCAGCTTGAGCAGCAGCAGCGTCGCTCTGTCCACCACTTGGCCAGACACCAACAGCTTCACCGGCGCCTCCATGAGCCGCCCCGTCTGTGTGTCCAGGAACTTCTCCGGTGCAGGCTGCGTCACTTCCTTCAGCAGCTTGGGAACAGACGTCGCGGAACACCCGAGCTGGTTCATCTTGGCGGCGATGTAGGACAAACAGCCACCGTGGTAACGGCGAAGCTCCTCCACCACAGTGCCCTTCACGTGGAACACCAACAGTGCCATGAAGTCGTTCACCTCACACACTAGTTTGACAAAGCTCTGCCTTGCCACGGGTGAGTCTGGAGTCTGCACGACGCACCGACAAGTCACTGCTATGGCGGCGGCCGCGATGCGACACATTCCTGGCTCCTCGAACACCTCATGGTTCGGGGGCGTCGCCACCAGCAGGCGGAGGATGTGCAGGATGTTCATGAGTTGATCCACAGTTCCCAGAGGCGTGAGGTAACCATTCCGCCGCAGCCACAACACTCTTTTCACCGCTTGTCCCATCAGAACTACCAGGTAGGACACGGATCGTTCAACATTACCGATCGCCAGCTGCTGAATGCGGTCACGACTCCTCCGTAGAAGAGCTTCCCAATAAGTTGGAGAAGTGGTAAAATACTTTCTTAAGAGGCCACACCAGCCCAGTGCGACCCATCGGCAGGAGGCGAGTCACCGTCAGATCCTTAGTGTTACACATAATCGCGAAGGTGACGTTGCTGACGATATGCTCGTCCATCATGTCTTCCAGGTCAAACATGGCGATGAAACGTAACAATTCAAGCCTCAGGCCAGGATTAGGACACCAGGTGGAGCTCCGCATCATCATCACCGTCCACACCTTCAGAGAATCCGTCAGTTGTGGTTCTTCTATCTTGGTCATGCCCGGCCTCCAAAAACTCACAAGGGACACACCGAGGGACACAACACCCTCCCACTTAGTCGTGATGAAGGTGTTCGCGTAGGCCACATACCTGCTCACCACCTCCAGGGTCAACACGCCCAGACGAGTCAGATTCTTGATGATGTAGATCTTGTTGTCACCCGTGTACTGCGCGGAGATGGCCTTCCGTGCAACGTGAACCATTTCGAAGAGTTGGCAAGCACACATGTCATCAGTGGCTAAAATGTGTATGTGTGTATGTGTATGTGTGTGTGTGTGTGTGTGTGTGTGTATGTGTGTGTGTGTGTGTATGTGTGTGTGTGTGTATGTATGTTTGTGTGTATGTGTGTGTGTGTGTGTGTGTGTGTGTGTGTGTGTGTATGTGTGTGTGTGTGTGTGTGTGTGTGTGTGTGTGTGTGTGTGTGCATTTTGTGTGTGTGTGTGTGTGTGTGTGTGTGTGTGTGTGTGTGTGTGTGTGTGTGTGTGTGTGTGTGTGTGTGTGTGTGTGAAAGTCACATGACCTATTTATCAACCTTAGGGTCACAATTTACCACCAACAACTGTTCATCAGAAGCGGCAGTGTGGCATCGGGCTTGATAAGAGAAGGTTGTAGTTTATCTTTTCCCTTCCCTTCCCTTCTCTTACCTACACTTGCCTTCTCTTCCCTTCACTTCACATCCCTTCCCTTCTCATCCCTGCCCTTCCCTTCCCTTCCCTTCCCTTCCCTTCCCTTCCCTTCCTTTCCCTTTCCTTCCCTTCCCTTCTCTCCTTTCCCTCATTCCATCTGCGGTCCAGGAGTAATCACAATAAAAATTCTACATTTGCCACTGAAATTAATAAAAAAAAGACCTTCCAGGATATGGGCGTTTTTTTTCTTATATATAAATTCCACTTTTTTTTCCTTTCTTTTATAGGACTTACGGCCATATGTTAAGCCAAATATAGGTTTCCCAAATTATAGGTACTACTTTTCGCACTATGGAAAGGGTAAACAGACCTTAATTTCAAACTCGTTATGTTAAGATCTGGTTTAGGGAAAGGAAGCGGTTGGTACTCCTGCTCCAAGCATATATGGGTGTCGATGAACAGTTGGTATGCCGCGACAACATTTATTTACATAATTTGGGCGGGAAAGATAAATTGTGTTGCATATGTCGCACATTCGTCACCTATCTACCTACCTACCTACTAAAAAACTCAAGAAAAAGGGAAACTAAGAACAGATTTCGAATGAAATATATCACTGCTAATGAGCGAGATTTTCTATTAAGGTTTATAGAAGAGAGGAAAGGCGTATTGTTTGACTAGAGTCATGACTACCGCATCATTAATAAAAAGAAAGAGGCATGGGAAGAAATAACAACATTGGGGGATTATTGAGATAAGTTTAGCCTACTAATTTTGAAACACTGACTATTTATTTCTGGGTAGAATATAATGCTTTTACAATGCTAACGGCATAACAGTTACCATTTTGAAATATACGAAACAAAACATATCCCTGCGCTAATGTAACCTAACTAACCCTCCGTGGCTAACCTAACCAAATCTATCTTTGCAGGATTATGTAACCTAACTAACCCTCCGTGGCTAACCTAACCAAATATATCCTTGCAGGGCTAATGTAACCTAACTAACCCTCCGTGGCTAACCTAACCAAACCTATCCTTGCAGGATTAATGTAACCTAACTAACCCTCCGTGGCTAACCTAACCAAACCTATCCTTGCAGGGCTAATGTAACCTAACTAACCCTCCGTGGCTAACCTAACCAAACCTATCCTTGCAGGATTAATGTAACCTAACTAACCCTCCGTGGCTAACCTAACCAAATCTATCCTTGCAGGGTTAATGTAACCTAACTAACCCTCCGTGGCTAACCTAACCAAAATTATCCCTGCAGGGTAATGTAACCTAACTAACCCTCCGTGGCTAACCTAACCAAACTTATCCCTGCAGGGCTAATTGTAACCTAACTAACCCTCCGTGGCTAACCTAACCAAATATATCCTTGCAGGGCTAATGTAACCTAACTAACCCTCCGTGGCTAACCTAACCAAACCTATCCTTGCAGGGCTAATGTAACCTAACTAACCCTC